>JASTWQ010000602.1:0-103641 GCA_035220615.1 Leptothorax acervorum
TGTACGCGAAAGAAAGCGTTTACATTTGAAACACGACTGGCTCATATCTGTTGTAATTGTTTACGAGTAAGAACAGTTACAAAACAAAAACAGGTAAAAGCGATGCGATAAACAATAAGACGGTAAGGTTGTCCTTACTTACGGATTTGAAATCGTAACGGAATGAAACTCAGAATACAATAAAAATTTTTGATTTAAATGTCGGAGAGAATTGCAAACGCAGATGCAATCTGAAACATAGTTAGAGCGGCCGATAAAGAGCGAGAGACGCGGATGTCTTCACAAGATTCGTAGGAGGAGAACGGCGCAATCACGCAGAAGACTCACACGCTTTGTCACTCGCGAAGAAACATCCCGCTGGCCGGTTCCGCCGTGAGAGAGAAACACCGAATCAAATTGCACCAGTTGATCAAGGATGCAGTAGCAGTGTATATGATAACAAAAAATGAGAAAATAGCGACAATTGAGCCACAGATGCACAAAATAATGGTGATAGCAAATGAAAAAGACACAGCACAGGCAGGAGCGACCAGCGGAGATGTTTACTCTCTGAGTTGTCACTCGCGACTCCAATAATATAATATGGCTATTCGCACGATCATCTATCCTTGCTGTCGCGAATTTCGATTTCCGCTTAGCGCGCGCATGAATCTCGTAAGCCGCTGTATCTATCGACTCGCGATTTGCTTTATATCGTTATCCGGGTGCTCCTATGCACTCCTAAATGATGCTCATTAACTTCCTAATTTGTCGCATCGAGATTCGTGCGCGCCGCATTGGCCGCTATTCTAATGACTCGCGAACACTTGTTCCGCTCACGCGAGCATGTCGCATATGCCCTTGCACGCCTGTGACCTTGTCGCACGGAGTTAGCTGCGCGCCGTTGTGGCTCGAATATATATACTGAAATTAGGTTGATCGGCCCTCCGCCGACACCGTGATTGCAATAATGATGGTCTATATGCCCTTTGACCCGCGCGCATGTAACTCCCTTCGCTTCATGGTATCGACCATGCCGTCGATAAGGTAGTGCTCCAGGGTCATCCCTGATTACTCCGAACATCTTGGTTCCGGGGTGTGAGGCCGCGTATCGATTTTGGCACGCGTCCGTCCGATAATGTTGAAACCTTATCAGATATACTATTTGGGTCCTCCTCAGGGCCTTTCCTCACTCGGCATACGTCTCCGTCTCTCGCGTAAGTAATTCGGTGCGCGCGCTTCCGGTTAAGCGAATCTCGATACCAACGCGCTTCCGGCACGTCTCCTGACTCGGTCAACGCGCAAACATCTTGATTTCTCGCTTGCGTTACGAATTCGGTGCGCGCCTCCGCTTCTCGTCGTTGATTGGCCGATTGCGTATTTCAACGCGCTCTCCTGTTTTTCGAACGCGCCCGCTATCTCGGATTTGTTCTCGTTTCGCATGACTCGATTTATTTAATCTAAACCACTTGAATTTTTACTCGCGTCTATTTACTGTTCTGACTTTACGCGTATGGAAGCAGGGAAGATACTAAATCATTAGGTTTTTATTGGGATACTGAAATGTATATCTTTTATTATATCCACCTTATACAATATCATCTTACGATGCCTATCAAAGTTCTATGCGCTATATGTTACTATCTCGTTCGCGCATTGATCCACAGCATACAACTAAAAATATACCTTTTATCAGAGCATACAAAAGAAAACGTACTTTTTATTAACCTATATTCGCTCGCAAACTTAACCTACGATATTCGTTATACAGGGTGGCCCATTTTAAAAGATGCAGGCAAATATCTCGAAAAATATGAAACATACGGAAAAACATTTGTAACAAAAGTTGTTTGGCTCGAAGGGGGACATAAGATGGTGCCATTGATGTGACCTTGGATAGTCATTTAAAGGTCACATGAAGGTCACTTTCACTTTCTTAAATGAGAACCCCCATTTTTCATTGCATATTCTTGTAGCTTATGTCGAGAGCTTTCCAAAACACTATAATAAAGTATTTTTTTATTAAGTACTTTTTGAGTTATGAGGCTTGAAAAGTACAGTACCGCCGGCATTAGCATTACCCAAAATGTACCACGTGGAGGTTGCACGGTTGGATTTACACCTCTGTTGTGTGCGTGTGTGTGTGCGTGTGTGTGTGTGTGTGTGTGTGTGTGTGTGTGTCACACAGAGATTAGGACCCCGCGGTTCGTCACTTCCACGGTATTTACTGACTCCAAACCCTCTCTGTTGTGTGTATGTGTGTGTGTGTGTGTGTGTGTGTGTGTGTGTGCCTGTGTGTGTGCCTGTGCGTGTGCGTGTGCGTGTGCGTGTGCGTGTGTATTGAGTAGAAATTGGGCGACAATGTCAGTGAGCTGAATATTTTATCCGATTATAACACGGGCTGTACGACGGGAGGCGCGCGGCGCGCGCGGCGCGGGCGGAAACGCGGCCCGGCAGTGATGCCGTTGTGCAGACCGAGCCGCATGCTAAAGCGTGTGGTGGGGATGCGCCGACATGGCTCGTGTTATAATCGGATAAAATATTCAGCTCACTGACATTGTCGCCCAATTTCTACTCAATACACACGCACACGCACACGCACAGGCACACGCACACGCACACGCACAGGCACACGCACAGGCACAGGCACACGCACACACACACACACACACACGCACACAACAGAGGTGTAAATCCAACCGTGCAACCTCCACGTGGTACATTTTGGGTAATGCTAATGCCGGCGGTACTGTACTTTTCAAGCCTCATAACTCAAAAAGTACTTGATAAAAAAATACTTTATTATAGTGTTTTGGAAAGCTCTCGACATAAGCTACAAGAATATGCAATGAAAAATGGGGGTTCTCATTTAAGAAAGTGAAAGTGACCTTCATGTGACCTTTAAATGACTATCCAAGGTCACATCAATGGCACCATCTTATGTCCCCCTTCGAGCCAAACAACTTTTGTTACAAATGTTTTTCCGTATGTTTCATATTTTTCGAGATATTTGCCTGCATCTTTTAAAATGGGCCACCCTGTATATTTATGCGCTCGCAAAACTTAATCTCTATCCTTAATTCTAAACGCGTATATACATTTGTCCGCTGGGTCAAGGGTTACAACTCTCTCTTGTCGCCAGGGTGTTTTGGAGGGCGTTGGGCGGCGTCCTCTTCGGCTCCGCTCTCACCCCTGGAGTCGCTTTTGGACGTCCCTCGTGTCACTCGTTCTAAGCGCACCTTGAGTTGTGCGGGCTGATCTGCCACTACCCGCGGCTTCTCCGCCTCCATTGATGCCCTCGTCTTGGCCGCTGCACTGCCCGACGGAGACTCTGAAACTAACGGTTTCAAGGTTACTCCCTATTTCTCGCATATGTTATTCGGATACCCTAACCAGGCGGAAAGTGATTTTATCACGACTCACTGTCTCTAATTTCTTTTTTATCAACGGTCGCCACTCGGTTTAACCGTGTCTAACCGAGAAGGTAAGTATAATGTCCACAGACCTTTCGTAGATTGTTTTTGAATTAATTCCTCTTTTTTCTGTTTCAGGTTTCCCTCGGATGCCGGATGGACCCCGCTGCCCACTGGATCGCCGCCGCCTCTGGATCGCCGCCGCCTCTGGAACGCCGTCGCCGCTGGATCGCCGGATCGTCGCTGGACAGGGATTTTCGGACCCCGTGTCAACCAATTTAATTTCAGGGAAGTATTTCACAGGAAAATAACTTATATTCACAGACACTTTGCTCTGCTTTTAACACTGAATTTATTTCTATTTCAGATTACACACAATATGGATACGCGCTAGCGTTAACAAAATGGCCGCTTGATGCCGTATGGCTTGCCGGAAGTTCGCTTCGCGCATTTACGAATATTAATATTCAATTGTTCATCGTCGCGATAATTGTTCGTTTGCACTATCTATCTGCGCGCTCTTGGCCGCCGATCTCCGATCGGTTTTATTCACAACTGCGTTAGCTTGGCCAATCGCAAAATCACCGCGTGTTATCGCCAATCGCTGCTCCGATTTACTTCGATTCGTGACTACGAGTTTTTCGCGTTGACTATTCACTTGGTTACTCTTTACGGGTTCTCGCACCGCGTCGCGGGTTAAGTCCTGGTTGTTACGTGAGAGCATGTACGATACGTCCGCACACACGAAGCTCTCCCAGGCAAAGACCATGATATTCGTTCGTTTCCTCACTCGGAGCGCTCCGCACCTGCGCAGTCGTCTCCCTACTCCGGAACACTCGCATTCCAACGCTCGCTCCGCGTAAACTTGTTTGTCGGAGTAATCCCTACTCCGAAACGCTCGCATTCCAACGCTCGATATAAAACCTTATTTTTCTGTGGAGACCTCCAGGCCGCTTCGCACTTCCTGCGGTCTGGAAATTTCCACTCACAAATATCGACGATTTAATAATATTACGTCGTTGAATTTTCAACGACGCGATTCGATCGCATTTATGATCTTCTTCCGTGCTTCCATGTTATATTTGTCTCTAGTTATCCTATTGCCTGCGCTACCGCGATTTACGCTTTTTCCCTTTTCGCGCGCACAAATCTCGCGTATCGTTGTCCTGATCGCCTTGGGCTTCTATCATGACGTTATGCGGATGCTTTTATGTAGGTTCGCGAATGAAACTCTGAGGGTACGAACACATGGAGCGGAACAGCGTACGCAGAAAATTGCGGAACGAGAGCCGTGACCAATCACGAGCGTTCCGTGATTTTCAGCGACTTTCCGCGGTTTTCAGCGGACAGACTTCGCGGAATTGCGCAATTGGTCATTTAGAACATATATTTCGTTAATGAAGAGACAACATGGACAAGAAAATAACACCTACTAATTCTATTTATTACCTGGCAGTTATTATTATTATTTAACAATTTATTCCAGCTGTTTGGAGGTTAGCGATGACACATCCGCAACAATTCTTTACGCGAAATTATAGTCCTACATTCACATGGAGCGTAATGAGCAAAGCGTAACGACTAGTATGTCTCAATAATTACTTTTTAACCATTCTATTTACAAGTAATTATTATTTTTCATGTTCATAAATGTTACATTTAATGGGTTTTCTGTTAGAAATATTTAACTAAATGCTTAAAATATTAAAATAAAGTTTTAACAAATTTGAAATGAAGACTTGTGATTGGTTGCGCGCAATCCGCGTTGCTTTCGTTAGGCTTCATGTGTACGTAGAGATTGTGAATTTGCGCAACAAAAATAGCGGAACGCTCGTGATTGGTCAAGGCTCTCGTTCCGCGATTTTCTGCGTACGCTGTTCCGCTGCATGTGTTCGCACCCTGAGCTACCGGTTTGACGCAACGAATCCGCCGCGCGCTGCACGCACCCTAACTCTATCAGTCCGTGGGCCTCCCGCACACCCACGCGAACAAATTGCATACGCTCAGGCGCATGTATGTCCATGACGCACGTATCTAGCTGCGCGCCGCTGCTGCATGAGCTCGCGCCTTGTCGCTGCGTTTATCTCGGTCTCTACGGGATGACATGATCGATCGTTACGACCTTTGACCCGCGCGCATTCAACTCACCGCGCCCTGCCTTATTTGCCCTGCGGGCGGTATGGCAGTGTCTTTGAGCCTCGTTTAAATGTCTCGCGCGCATTTGCTCCCGATTACTAGGCCGCGCGATCAATTCGAGGCGCGTCCACCGTGTAACGGTGGGACCTTGTCGGGTATGTTACCACGGTCCCCCCGAAGGTGTCCGTCATGTCCGTTTCACCGGATATACCCCGCGCATCTATCTGTTCGCGCGCTCATCCGATTTGCATAGGACCATCGTGAACGTGTTCTTACGGTGCCATGGGACATGCATCGTATGCGTTTACCTTTGAATATTGCTCGCGCTAGGAATTCACCGCTCGTCTCCTGTCTCGCGTCGCGGATTGGTCGATTGCATATTCGTGTTGCCCGCTCGTGCACCTCCATCTCAATCGCCATCCTGAATTTGGTCGATCGCAAAATCATTAACGTCTTTCGAATTTGCGTATGCCAGATTTACTTCTACGGTACTCTCAATATCTCTATTTAAGCAGGGAAATGATGACTCGATATTTTTGGGATTTCCATGTCTTAATAAACATTTATTATTTTTTGTATAAGACATGATACGCATATAGGCATTTATAAGATACAAAACGAAAGTATGTGTGTGCATAGAAACATACATCTCTGTAAACAAAGGAAATATCATCAGTTTATATAAAGTCTGTAAGTCAGATGTAAATCCATCACAAATATAATTATCTTACATAAAGCTGTAAACTTGTGATACATCAATTCAAAATAAATCTCGTTATAAGCACATATTGTACTCGTATTTCTGAAAATGATTAATATTTCGCACGCTTGTCTTACAAACTAACCGCAAAACTTATCTAAGTGTCCGCACGCTTATCTTATAAACTAAACGCAAAAACTTACTCTTGCAACTTTACTCTTAGCCGCGTCGCTGACTCGACCCTCGTCACCGTCGGCTTGATTTGCACCGGCGTGGCCGGTGTAGCTGCGCTGGCTGCTTCCCGCTCAGTCGACCCCGGTGTTGGAGGGCCGTCTGAAACTGATGGTTTCAAGGTTACTCTCTATTTCTCGCATATGTTATTTGGATTCCCTTTTTTTGACAATTTTTGACAATTTCTAAGTTTCCGACAATCATTGACAATGATTCGACAATCACAACGGCACATTTACAGAGAGAGACAGAGGTACGGTACGTTTATCGAAAGAGAATTTGACAATTGAAAATATGTCGGATATCCAAGTATCTCATCTGAAATTATTCTATCTTCTGAGGGGCAGGAGGGGGGAGGGGGTGCGAATCGCGAAAAACGGCCCCTTGAAATAATTATGTACTTGGCTCGAAAGTCAGCGGCGAAAGAAAATCAATTCGAAGAAAACTGCCTTGCCGACGGGTGGTTACACAAGTTAACCGACGGGTGGTTACACAAGTTAACCGACGGGTGGTTACACAAGTCAGCGGCGACACATAATCAATTCGAAGAAAACTGCATTACCGACAAGTGGTTACACAAGTCAGCGGCGAAAGAAAATTAATTCGAAGAAAACTGCATTACCGACAAGTGGTTACACAAGTCAGCGGCAAAAGATAATCAATTCGAAGAAAACTGCATTACCGACGGGTGGTTACACAAGTTAACCGACGGGTGGTTACACAAGTCAGCGGCGACAGATAATCAATTCGAAGAAAACTGCATTACCGACAAGCGGTTACACAAGTCAGCGGCGAAAGAAAATTAATTTGAAGAAAACTGCATTACCGACAAGTGGTTACACAAGTCAGCGGCGAAAGATAATCAATTCGAAGAAAACTGCCTTACCGACAAGTGGTTACACAAATCAGCGGCGAAAGATAATCAATTCGAATGAAATTACCTTACCGACGGGCGGTTTTACAAGTTAGCCGCAAAAGATAATTATTTTCGATAATTTTTGACATTTTTCAAGATTTTTCGACATTTCTTGACAAATTCTAACAATCAGAACGACAGACTGAGAGACGTTGTGACCGGACACGGCCGTCTGAGAGTGTGGGAGTCGCGTAATCACTTCCAAAATCACGGTCGCCACTCGGTTTGACCTATCACTACCGAGAAGGTGTGCTCGAGATATAATCTCTAGTATAAGATAGGGTAATTTCTCCCCTCTGTCGCAGGTGTGTATCCCCGATGGACCATCACCGTCGCCGCCGCTTCCCCGGATCCTCGCTTCACCGCATACCAGGTAGCTGCTCACTGATGCCGGGTCCCCTGGATCCTCGCGTCACCGCATACCAAGTTACCGTTCGCATATATTAATTATTAACGTTTATTAAATATTCGCTTTGTGTTGTAGGTGGATGCCCCGTGGACCATCACCGTCGCTGCGCTCTCCGTATAGGATATCCGCTGGCCTCGATTATTAACTATACTAATTTATTTTCTTCTGTTTCAGGTTCCTGCCCAGGATGGATCGTCGCCGAAGATGAACTTCCCCGGAGTCTCGCATCACCAAGGAGTCAATGGACAACGTTGTAGCACTGCCGTGGGACAAGGTGAGTAGAAGGTAAGTATGTTAAAGTAATCTTGAGACACGACTTTCACTAAAGACAAACTATTTATTATAAATCGTTAATTACTTGTAATTGTTACAATGTTTCGGATCACGCACGCAATGTGTCGTTTACTTAAGGTGGCTATTCACCGCTCGCTATTGTAGAACGAGAAATTTAACGCGCAATCACGCGGGAGTTACCGGTTGTTATATACAGTATGCGTAGAACGTCCGCACGCTACGACTGTATCCGATAGACTGCCAAGAGCAACGTTGCTCGCTGTGGCTCCCTACCACTCGCTATCCCCACTCATGGGTTGTTATTCGCAATCTCGCGATCACGCCACGCTGACGTCATACGTTTTTGCATGTTTTCGCACATGCCGACACGCTGTTTTCGCATGGTAGACGTGTGTGTGCCCCGTAACTCCTGTCGTGGGGCCCCGACATGGAATTTTCCGCTGCCGGTACAATGTGTGGGGCCTCCCCAGACGGCACCGCTGCACCAGGTTGTCGAATTTTTAAGTCGGGGTCGGAGGTTGACGCCGACCTGTGCGCACCCTCTCGGGGATGCTCTTTAGTTCGGTTGGCAGTCAACTTTCTCGGAGAAGTTGCCCGTGGATGTTTCTGGTGCTCCGATGTTGACGCCGACCCATGCGCAGCCTCTTTGGGATGCCCCTCGACAAGTTGGCACCCGACTTCCAGGCGGAAATTGGCTAGGTCTATTTCTAGACTTCCAACTTTGACGCCGACCCCCTAGGTCCGTGTCCTAGGTCCTCGGGAGGACGTCCCCGCAGTCGGTTCTCGAAGATGACCCCTACGTAGCTAGTTAGCGAACGCGTCGTCGTACTTTGACGCCGACCCGACTGGGACGTGTACCAGGTCACCCGCAATGCGTCACCATTATCGAATCTCCGATATCGATCCTCATTTCAGACCGCGTAATCTGCCATTGTCGCCAACCTACTATACGCGTGTACCAGGTCTCGAATAACACGCTACAAGACTTAGTTCCTGAAGAAGACGCCTGCTTAGCTACTTAGTGAACGCGTTGTCGGACATCGACGCCGACCCGATAGGGACGTGTACCAGGTCCCTCGCAACGCGCCTGCACTATCGTATTTTCGATATCGACCCTCGTTTTCGAACGCGTGGTCGGACATTGCCGCTGACCCACTAAGCGTATGTAACATGTCTAAAATAGCGCGTTTTGACCATCTGTTCTCGGAGAAAACATCTAGGTGGCTACTTAGCGGACGCGTTGTCGTATCTTAACGCCGATTTATCTAGAGTGGGTACTAGGTCCCCGTCTTTGGCCTCGCGTGAGTTTATACTGGGTGCTTTCCAATTGCAATATCCCTAGACACTTTCGTGCACACGGCGACACAAGTTGTGTTCCAATTGCCGTAATTGTCGACACAACGCTACACATCCGTACTCGCCCGAGAGCTACTAGTCGGCTGTGTAAGCTTGTGTTCTTTAGTGACAATGAAATAGTTACTAGCCACGGCGGCTATAAATGAGTGGCCGCGCATTTCTTTTTCTTTTTTTTAATTCAAAAAGGCGAAAAAACTATAAATCAACGAAAATATCAAGAGTATCATTGAAGTAATAAGTAATTCGAATTATCTTGTATCACAATAATGAATAATCCTACCCAAAACCGTACACAGCGTACACATTAGTACACACTTTGTTCCAATTGAGTCGTGCACATCGCTACACTTTGTGCCTTCCTGTGTATGTTTGTGTTAGGATGTGTTAAACAATTGGAAAGCACCCACTGGAGATTGTGTGTGGCTCAAGCCGTTCGCGCGATTTCACGCCCGATTCTCGCGCGGATCAAAATAAACATAATTAATTATAGCTGGCGTGAGCCGAAACGAAATAAACTAATTGAATGGGCGTAATCAAACCAAATGTAACCTTAATCCTAATGTATTAATAACGCAATGGACCTAGTGGCCATGCCTGATGGGCGTGTCCGAAGTCCTATATAATACAGTATAGTATAATGCCGGCGAGGTGTAATACGCGTCACCGAAAGAAAACATATAATGGGAGGAAATAAAATGAACAGGGCACTATTGGCCAATCTTAACCAAACAAAATAAACTGTTTATAGCCACACTTGGGCTTTGCCCACGCTTGTCACACAGCCGGTCGAACTCTCACTGCGGGCGTGGCTGATCGATATCCGACAGTCCTTCAGAGTCCGGACTCTCAAAATCGTCGGATGGCTGGTCCACTTGGCCACTCGCAACCGGCACCCAGACCAACGGCGCCACCGCCGCGGCCGCCGGCACGAAGGTGTCACCATCGCGCTGCTCCGACGTTGGCTCCCCTGCTGCTGAGATCACCGGCATATCCGGCAACCGCTCCACTACCGTCGTCGGCCGCTCTCCACCTGCAACGGACACATCGAGGGGCACGGTAACGCGCTCCAACACCACTCTCGGCGAGCCTCGCATCCGCATGAGCGCTTGGGGAGCGTGCGGCTGCAAGGTACGGTACGTTTATTGACAATCTCTGACAATTTGTAAAAATCGTAGACAATTATTGACAATTTTTAAGATTTTTCGTAAATTTGTGACAATTTTTGACAATTTTCGACAATTTTTCGCAATTTTTGACAATAATTGGACAATCCGCACGACAGACAGAGGTACGGTACGTTTATTGAGACATTACTTGTCACAATTTCCGACAATTTCCAACAATTTTTGACAATCCAAGCCAATTTCTTGGAATTTTTTGGATTTCTTTACATAATTCGCTTCAATTCTTGACAATTTGAGCGAATCTCAGACATTTTCAGCGATTACTTGGACAATTTAAGCGAATCTTTGACAATTTATGCGATTCTCAGACATCTCAGACAATAATTGGACAGACAAACAGAGGTACGGTATGTTTATTGAGACAATTGAAGGGAATCTTTGACAATTTCAGCGATTATTTCGACAATTTCAGCCATTACTGAGACAATTTAAGCGAATCTGACAATTTAAGGGAATCTGAGACAATTCAAGACATTCGACAATCACAATAACAGACAGACAGAGGTATGGTATGTTTATTGAGACAATTGAAGCGAATCTTAGACAATTTCAGCGATTACTTGGACAATTTAAGCAATTATCTTGACAATTTAAGCGATTCTTCGACAATTTAAGCGATTATTTCGACAATTTCAGCCATTACTCTTGAAATTTAAGCGAATCTTTGACAATTTAAGCAATTATTTCGACAATTTAGTGGAATCTCAGACAATTAAAGACATTCGACAATCACAATAGCAGACAGACACACAGACAGAGTTACGGTAGGTTTATTGAGACTATTTAAGCAAATGTTTGACAATTTCTGACATTTCTTGCCACAACTTTAGACAATTAAAGACAATTTTTGACAATAATTGGACAATCAGAATAACAGACACAGACAGCAAGAGGTACGGTACGTTTATTGACATTATTGGTGACAATTTCCGACAATTAAGAACCATTTTTGACAATTTTTGACAATTTTTGACAATCTCTAAGTTTCCGACAATCATTGCCAATGATTCGACAATCACAACGACACATTTAGAGAGAGAGAGAGACAGAGGTACGGTACGTTTATCGACAGAGAATTTGACAATTGAAAATATGTCGGATATCCAAGTATCTCATCTGAAATTATTCTATCTTCTGAGGGGCAGGAGGGGGGAGGGGGTACGAGCGAAGGAAAATTCGACGGGTGGTTAGACAAGTCAGCGGCGAAAGATAATCATTTCGAAGGAAACTGCTTAACTTTTCGAGTTATTAATAATTTCTTGAATTTTTTTGAAAATTTGCATCTCGGCAACGGTCAGAGATTAAGGATCGCCCTTTATGTTACTTATAGTGCTTTTCGGGACGAACAAGAGGAGCCCACGATCATTCCTCTACCTGCTTTACTTTTAGTTATTCACAATTTTGAATTTTGTTGAATAAATCGGCATCTCGGCAACGTTTACAGATGAAGAAGCGCCCCTTATGTTACTTATAGTGTCTTTCGAGACAAAGAAAACGAGCCCACGATCATTCCTCTACTTGCTTTAGTTTTCAAGTTATTAATAATTTTGTATTTTTCTTTTCTCAACGGTCAATCTCGAAAACGGTGACAGATGGAAGGTCGGAGCATAGGACCTTTCTTGTACGATTCCACGAGAGGAACAAAAAAGGTCCCATGGTCCGAATTTTTATCTCGCGCCGTTTAGGAGATATCCTAAGTTTTCGATCAAAAGTTGAAGGGGGGGAGAGGTTATTACACCATCACATAGCTTTTTAATTTACGCGTCCAACTAGCCCACGATCATCGCTCTAGCTCCACTACTTTTCCAGATACTCATTTATGTAGGTACATAACAATATCTTGAAAATTTTGTATCTCGAAAACGGTGACAGATGGAAGGCGGACCATAGGGCCTTTCTTGTACGATTTCACGAGAGGAACAAAAAAGGTCCCATGGTCCGAAGTTTTATCTCGCGCCGTTTAGGAGATATCTTAAGTTTTCGATCAAAGGGGGGAGGGGGGAGGGGTTATTACACCATCTCATACCTTTTTATTTTCCGCGTCCAACTAGCCCACGATCATCGTTCTACCTCCACAACTTTTCGAGATATTCATTATTTCGTGTTTAAGGATATTTTCCCCCACCCCCAGCACCTTGAGGAGCTTATATCAGGAGGAGCGCGCATTGGAATTCGGTTTTCTTTTTTCGGGACCACTAAGAGAGTGATTTGGAGTGCTCCTGTGAAAAAAAAATCAAAATCAGTGTTTTTCGCGAAAAACACAGTCTCCCTGAGTCGTGCGTTAATATTTTTCGATTTCTGTAACTCCGAAAGGGTTGCAGATATCGAAAAAGTGACAAGTACACTTATTTCTTGTTTTTGTATGCACAAGACGAATCCGTAGTCGGCGGGTCATTTTTTGAAAATTTTGATTTTTTTTGAATTCCGGCGGACACTGGTCGCTTTTCTCACACTTTGCGACACTCGCCCGGTATCTCGGTGCCATTTTTGCGACAAAATGGATTACTACGAGGGTTTCTGGTCATCAGCGGATGACCAGTCGATCAACGAAGTCTTTTCGCCCATGTCGTTAAGCAGCAGCGACATGGAGGACTGTGTAGCGACGCCAGCGGCGGCGGCGGCGGCGGAAAGGTCGCCTGTACAAAGTGCGATGATGAGCAGCAGCAGCAGCAGCACTAGCAGCACACACAGTAATAGCAGCGCCGACAGAATGGCCCACGCATCCTCGTCGTCGGACATGTCGTGGTCGACTATGGACCAGGAGCAGCCCTCGTCTTATGAGTCCTCTTCGTCCTCAGAGGACGACGTCGCAGATCCCGAGGTCGTTCACCCGTTGTTGAGAGGGCTCGAGCCAACGGTAGTGACCCTCGATGACGTTCGCAATAACGAGTTGTATGACGTGCCGAGCGACATTGATTCTTATGTCGTGTCTTGCACAACGCTGAAGCCGTTTAAGTGTCAAACGGTGTGCAAGATACACTTAAAACCGTCAGCGATATTTGAATCGCGAAATATTAAAACCACCAAATATTACGACATAAGAGATGAAATGGAGGCCCTAGAAGAGCCTGATTTTGCGTGCACGAGCGACACGTATCGCAAGGGCGTACATTGGCACGAGAGTAAAGTAGGCTCTATCGACTCGCTTGGTTTATACATCTTGTTCCAAAAGGACCCTAACAGTGCCCTGTTGAGAGATTTGCCGGAGCAAACCACGGAGGAGCAAGAGGGTCACTTGCGTGCTTGCGTGTCCGCATTTATCAAGCGCGTAATAGTGCGAGCGGCAAGGCGACTCGCACCCGACTGCGACACAGCGCGAGCCGGCATAAAATATACGGCGTACGACGTCGAGCGCTCGTATAACGTTATGCAGCGCGATTACGCGACATTCGCACGATTAGTGACGGATCGCCTTCGCGAGGTGGACCTGCGTCGCGAGTGCGGGATGACGTGCGTCCGGTTTTATATAGCCGAGCACGGGCTTCGCCTAGATCTGCCTCTAGAGGAGGCTCTGGTACGGCGTTACGTTGCGGAGAATCATCCGCACATCGACATAATACAGGTGCATCCAGCTAATGTATTTCGCTGCAGGGGCGACGGTGCTTTACTGGTTCAGCTCTATGGGAAAGGCCGCAACACGCTGGCGGGTATATATAAGAATTCCAAGAAACTTGGACCGCGCGTATCCAGGTATCGGGTCGGGTTTACGCAGCGGTATGGTTACTTCCAGGTCCACGCGTCTCCGTCGCAGGAAGGCCATACCACAACATTTCTGCAGGCATACTGCTCTGCCCCAAAAATGGCGCGCCCGGACGACTCGGGATTAATGGGGGCATACCTAATTAGTCGCGGTTTCGCGGATCGCTCGCGACAGTTTAAGAACTTGGCGAAACAGCTACGCCAAAATGTGCGCGACTTCTACGCGTACACTAAGGAGTACGTCGCTGAGCAGCAGTCGCTTCGCGTGGAAGGCGTCGTCACCTTGGACCGTAGGCGACTGAGGGGGCGTGCGATGTCTGAGGTGATGAACGAGCTGCACATTTTTGACGATTCAGTATTGTGCCTCGCGTCAAGGGTGCTGTTCCAGCATGGCCTTGTGTACAAGTGTTCAAATTGGCGCAAGCACGTAGCCTCCTGTATCGGGCCCGATACGCAGCTGTTGCGTAGTGTTGCTCGCTGCGACTACGCAGAATACCGCGGCCGCGCGTGGGTGTCGCCCGACCTCGTCAAGGCCGCCCTGAGAGGCCAGTTTCGCGGCTACTACTTTGTGCACGGAGCGTCGCCGGTGCACAACCGCGCGGTGGCTCAAAATGTTTTCGCGCACGGCACAGAGGGGCAGAGCGTCGATCGTGGGATGATCGTGTTGCGCCCGCTCTACGACGACACCGACCGGGGTGTGTACCGCTTGTATTCCAGGGCGGTCAAATTTTGTTTTGTGACGCCTCTGCGACACGTCTGGCTCGTAATCAATGCCATAGAGCCAGTGGCATTTGTAGACGACGTGAGCATGAGTACTCTTTTACTCAAGTTTCTCGTGGCTGTATACGCGTCGTGGGCGTACAGCCATTTATTGGCCACTAAGCACGTTGACGACGAGCAAGTCGCTCAAATGGCCGTTCGCTTTTTTCAAAGGTACAGGGAGGCCTTTAATGTAGCAACATTCCTGCGGGAATTTGCCTGTCGGCCGGTCGCTCACACCGACAAGACTCATTTGTCGCGGGATGAGTTGCCACATGAGCGCATTTGCCAGGCTGTGGTGTCGGAGCCGCAGGCATCTTTTTCGCGCGTAGCGCGCATGTGCACCAATATTGAGGACGAGGAGATATTTGCACGTCATTTCTTGGAGTTTTCGAGGGATTACGTGCAAGTATTTCCCTCAATACTTGTGAATAACAAGTGCAATATGTACGCGTGGTCCGTGGTGCAGGCGGACGCTGAAGCTGCGTCTCGTGGCGCGTTGGCCGTAACCGTTGCGCGACTCCGGCGCGAAATGGACAAACTGCGTGCAGACATGCGTGGTCGTCCTCGCGTCGACGTTCTACCGCCGCCGAGACTCGACCGTCGCCGTACGCGTACAAGGACGCCACCACCAACTTTCTCGCACGCAACATCTGCGCAGGATGTAGATATGCCGGACGAAGCGGAGTCGTTTTCCTCGCCGGTCGTGCAAACGCGTCGAAAACGTCGCTCGACACGACTGATCGTGCTTTCTTCGAGCGACGACGAAGAAAACGAGGAGCAGCAGCAGCAGCAGCAGTCGTCCTCACCTGCAGCGGCGGACGATGAAGGGGCGGCAGCAGCAGCAGCGTCCAATGCTGCTATTCCTATTATTGACGTCGACGACGACGCCGCCGACGACGACCTGGATGTCGGTGAGCAGCGTACACCACGTCCGTCTGACACGACGTCAGGCATTGGCACGTCGAGGGTGACCGAAACATCTAGGCACACGAGGCTTAGCGCTGCACGCGAGTCTGCAATTTTTCTCACGCCAAGCTCGACCCGTGTACGGCGTTCCGCGAGATTGTCGAAGGTGCACGGACAAGAAGAAGGCTCCATAATTGTGCTGAGCTCGGACAGCGAGCGCACCAACAAGCCGGCAAAGCAAAAGGCGATGAAGGTGCAACATTTTTCGGCGAAACTGGACTTGCTGATAATTCAGCACGCTTTGGACACGTGCAACGTTTCCAACAAGCACAATTGGGAGTGTCTTAAGCAAGTCCATCCGAATTTGTTCGCGCCATTTACAGCAGCAAAAATGCGCTGGCGGGCAAAGCAGCTTGGTAGTGGTATGCACAGTGAACAGTTCGGGGAGCTGTACCGCGAGGAGCTGAACGAGCTGGCGAAATTGTGTCGCCAACAACTGCGACTGTAAATAGCGTGTAAAAAAATAAAATGTAAACCAAAAAAAAAAATTAAAAACAGAAAACCCCCAAAAAATATGCTTAGTTTTTAAGTTAATATAAGGCATCTAGGATTAATGTAGGATTAAGTTCCCCCGCCGAAGTGGCCGCCACCTTGTCGCGGTGGCGGGGCTTAGATGCATTAATGCACAACTAAGAGCGGTCACAGAGACCGTGCGTTATGCCACTTTTACACGCAATGCTTCATCAATCCTCCATGCTTGTAGTCGACCACTTATGAAAGACTACATTAAAATGTGGGTTTTCTGTCCGTATATCGCTACGATACCTGTGGTGTTATACATTTCGAGGCGCTGCACACAGTTTCGACCGTATCGCAAACATTTGTATCTCTGCAACGGTAATACATTAAGGATCGGGGCTTATGTTCCTTTCACTACTTTTCAAGACGAAGAAAATGATACCACGATTATTTCTCTAGCTGCTGTACTTAACAAGTTATTCATAAAATTACATGTACCCGAAAAAATATGTATGTCGCCAACTGTGACACATTTAGGAGCGGCCCTTATGTTCCTTGTAGTATCTTTCGATACGAACAAAACGAGACCGCGATCATTTCTCTAGCTGCTGTACTTTTCCAGTTATTTCTCTTTTTAATTGAACAAGGTATGTTTAGATATTTTTTTATGCGACGGTGACAGATCAATGATGGGGCCTTACGTTCCTTTTAGCATTTGTCGATACGAACAAAACGAGACCACGATCATTTCTCTAGCTGCTGTACTTAACGAGTTATTTCTCTTATAAATTGAACAAGGTATGTTTAGATCATTTATAACTATGCGACGGTTACAGATGAAGGATCGGGCCTTACGTTCCTTACAGCATTTTTCGAGAGGAACACAACGAGACCACGATCATTCTTCTACCTATTATACTTGACGAGTTATTCGATAACAAAAATTTACCACATATTTTTTAACAATTATATCTTACGGACGGTTACAGATCAAGGATCGGGCCTTATGTTCCTTACACCATTTTTCGAGAGGAACACAACGAGACCACGATCATTCTTCTACCTATTGTACTTTACGAGTTATTCCATAACAAAGTTTAACAAATTTTGAAAAGATAGTTTTCAACATCTTTATCTCTGCGACGGTGATAGATCAAGGATCGGGCCTTACGTTCCTTGTAGCATTTTTCGAGACGAACACAACGAGACCACGATCATTTCTCTAGCTGCTGTACTTTTAGAGTTGTTTCTCTTTTTAATTGAACAAGGTATGTTTAGATCATTTATAACTATGCGACGGTTACAGATGAAGGATCGGGCCTTACGTTCCTTACACCATTTTTCGAGAGGAACACAACGAGACCACGATCATTCTTCTACCTATTACACTTTACGAGTTATTCCATAACAAAGTTTAACAAAATTCGAAAAGATACTTTTCAACATATCTATCTCTGCGACGGTTACAGATCAAGGATCGGGCCTTACGTTCCTTGTAGCATTTTTCGAGAGGAACGCAACGAGACCACGATCATGTCTCTAGCTGCTGTACTTTTACAGTTATTTCTCTTTTTAATTGAACAAGGTATGTTTAGATCATTTATAACTATGCGACGGTTACAGATGAAGGATCGGGCTTTACGTTCCTTACAGCATTTTTCGAGAGGAACACAACGAGACCACGATCGTTCTTCTACCTATTATACTTTACGAGTGATTCCATAACAAAATTTGACCACATATTTTGAAACAATTACATCTTACCGACGGTTACAGATAAAGGATCGGGCCTTATGTTCCTTACAGCATTTGTCGAGAGGAACACAACGAGACCACGATCATTCTTCTACCTAGTATACTTTACGAGTTATTCCATAACAAAGTTTAACAAAATTCGAAAAGATACTTTTCAACATCTCTAGCTCTGCGACGGTTACAGATCAAGGATCGGGCCTTACGTTCCTTGTAGCATTTTTCGAGAGGAACACAACGAGACCACGATCATTTCTCTAGCTGCTGTACTTTTACAGTTATTTATCTTTTTAATTGAACAAGGTATGTTTAGATCATTTATAACTATGCGACGGTTACAGATGAAGGATCGGGCCTTACGTTCCTTACAGCATTTTTCGAGGAACACAACGAGACCACGATCATTCTTCTACCTATTACACTTTACGAGTTATTCCATAACAAAGTTTAACAAAATTCGAAAAGATACTTTTCAACATCTCTATCTCTGCGACGGTTACAGATCAAGGATCGGGCCTTACGTTCCTTGTAGCATTTTTCGAGACAAACGCAACGAGACCACAATAATTTCTCTAGCTGCTGTACTTTTAGAGTTCTTTCTCTTTTTAATTGAACAAGGTATGTTTAGATCATTTATAACTATGCGACGGTTACAGATGAAGGATCGGGCCTTACATTCCTTACAGCATTTTTGGAGAGGAACACAACGAGACACGATCATTCTTCTACCTATTATACTTTACGAGTTATTCCACAACAAAGTTTAACAAAATTCGAAAAAATACTTTTCAACATCTGTAGCTGTGCGACGGTTACAGATCAAGGATCGGGCTTTACATTCCTTGTAGCATTTTTCGAGAGGAACACAACGAGGCCACGATCATTCTTCTACCTATTCTACCTTACGAGTTATTCGATAACAAAGATTGACCACATATTTTTAAACAATTATATCTTACCGACGGTTACAGATGAAGGATCGGGCCGTACGTTCCTTGTAGCATTTTTCGAGAGGAACACAACGAGACCACGATCATTCTTCTACCTATTGTACTTTACGAGTTATTCGATAACAAAGATTGACCACATATTTTTAAACAATTATATCTTACCGACGGTTACAGATGAAGGATCGGGCCTTACGTTCCTTGTAGCATTTTTCGAGAGGAACACAACGAGACCACGATCATTCTTCTACCTATTATACTTTACGAGTTATTCGTTTATCAAAGTGGACAACATTTATTTGAATTTTCCCAACAACCGTTGGGCATTGGAAAATGACGGCCTCAGTCGGAATAAATAAACTTGAACGCTCTGCGATTATTCGTTTAGGAGTAAAGTAAAAAAGAAAAAGTGACTACCGTTTACGGTTTAGAGGACGGTGTCCATAGTTTGAGTCAACTGACCCGAACGCTCTACAAGCGTCCGTTTAAGAGTATAGCAAAAAAGAAAATATGACTATCGTGTACGATTTAGACAACCATGTCCTCATTCGGAATCAATAGGCCTAATCGCTCTCCGAGCGGTCGTTTAAGAGTAAAACGAAAAAGAAATAGTGACTACCGCGTACGACATGGAAGGTAGTGTCCTGAGTCAGAATGTATACACTAAATCGCCCATCGTGCGTTTCTTTAAAAGTGAAAGGCAACAGAAAATATTCTAAGTCATCCTGATTGGCGGAAACCAAAATAAGTCGTTTGGTGCGATTAGAAAGCGTCCTCATTGGCTAGGAACAACGACAAGTCGTCCCGAGCTATAGGAAGCTATTCTAAGTCATCCTGATTGGCGGAAACCAAAATAAGTCGTTTGGTGCAATTAGAAAGCGTCCTCATTGGCTAGGAACAACGACAAGTCGTCCCGAGCTATTACAAGTCATCCTGATTGGTGGAAACCAAAATAAGTCGTTTCGTGCTATTACAAACCATCCTGATTGTCTACAAGCAACGACGAGTCGTCCCGAGCTATTACAAGTCATCCTCATTGGTGGAAACGAAAAAAAGTCGTGTCGTGCGATTACAAACCATCCCGATTCGTTTCGAACAACCACAAAGTCATTCGACAAATTACAAGTCGTCCCGATTGTTGGAAACCAACATAAGTCGTTTGGTGCGATTAGAAAGCGTCCTACAAGCAACGACGAGTCGCCCCTCGATTGGCTACAAGCAACGACGAGTCGTCCCGAGCTATTACAAGTTATCCTGATTGGTGGAAACCAAAATAAGTCGTTTGGTGCGATTAGAAAGCATCCTGATTGGCTACAAGCAACGAGGACTCGTCCCGAGCTATTACAAGTCATCCTGATTGGTGGAAACGAAAAAAACTCGTTTCGTGCTATTACAAACTATCCTGATTGGCTACAAGCAACGAGGAGTCGTCCCGAGCTATTACAAGTCATCCTGATTGGCGGAAACCAAAATAAGTCGTTTCGTGCGATTAGAAAGCATCCTGATTGGCTACAAGCAACGAGGAGTCGTCCCGAGCTATTACAAGTTATCCTGATTGGTGGAAACCAAAATAAGTCGTTTCGTGCGATTAGAAAGCATCCTGATTGGCTACAAGCAACGACGAGTCGTCCCGAGCTATTACAAGTCATCCTGATTGGTGGAAACGAAAATAAGTCGTTTCGTGCTATTACAAACCATCCTGATTGGCTACAAGCAACGACGAGTCGTCCCGAGCTATTACAAGTCATCCTGATTGGTGGAAACGAAAAAAACTCGTTTGGTGCGATTAGAAAGCATCCTGATTGGCTACAAGCAACGAGGAGTCGTCCCGAGCTATTACAAGTCATCCTGATTGGTGGAAACGAAAAAAACTCGTTTCGTGCTATTACAAACGATCCTGATTGGCTACAAGCAACGAGGAGTCGTCCCGAGCTATTACAAGTCATCCCGATTGGTGGAAACGAAAATAAGTCGTTTCGTGCTATTAGAAACCATCCTGATTGGCTACAAGCAACGACGAGTCGTCCCGAGCTATTACAAGTCATTCTGATTGGTGGAAACCAAAATAAGTATTTTGGTGCGATTACAAACCGTCCTGATTCATTGTGAGTAACCACGAAGTCATTCGACCAATAAAAAGTTATCCCGTGAAAATAGGGCTTTAGGCGAGTCTACATAGTCGAGGAACCACGACTGTTCGGCCTCACTTGTGCGCCAGACGTCGGAGCTCCCACGTCGAGTCAACGCCCGCTATAGTGTGTTTTTTCGAGATTTTGACTAGATATTTCTTCTTTTGGACGAGGTACGGTAAGTTTACATATTATTCAGAGTATTTATTGCAAGTTTACACAATAAATAATACGCGAGTAGAGGGCGCGCGCGAAATCGACTCTAAATTCATTCTACGCGAGGAGGTACGCGATAACTTTACTTTATTTCCTATTTCTTTGATTCCTATCGACTGTAAGACTCGTTGACTGTGCAGATTGCTTCTTTCCACGAGGTACGGTAACATTACATATTATTTACACTCGTTATTGCAAGTGTTACATCACACGCGAGAATTGAAACGCTACGACACGCGATATTTTTTTCCTTTATTCTCCGCGGGGAACGGTAAGTTTACATATTATTTCGGTTCGTTATTGCAACTTTTTTATATTGTACGTGACACACTAATCACGCTGACACACGCCAAATTCACAGTCTTTATTCTCCGCGAGGAGAATACGCGATAACTTTTCTTTATTTCCTATTTCTTTTATTCCTATCGACTGTAAGACTCGTCGACTGTGCAGATTGCTTCTTTCCACGAGGTACGGTAACATTACATATTATTTACACGTTATTGCAAGTGTTATATTATACGCGATACTTGTAACGCTAAGACACTCGACATTTTGTGTCTTTATTATCCGCGGGGAACGCTAAGTTTGCACAGTTCTTCGAATCGTTATTGCCACTTTTTTATATTACTTACGCGACACTTGAATCACGCTGACACACGCGAAATTAACAGTCTTTATTCTCCGCGAGGAGGTACGGTAAGTTTAGATATTATTTCAACTTGTCTTTGTGAGAGCGCTCGATAGAGCGCTTCTGTTGATGAGACATTTTACAATTTCGGTCTATATTGCCAACTTGACAGCTCTTTCATATATATCGATAACGCACACCTTTCACAAATGTGTTTTCTCTTTTCAGGACGATGGCCGACGATCAGGCCAATAATAATCGTCGGGAATTCAAGAGGATTCCTGAATTCCCACCAACATGCCATTGGAGAGAATGGTACGACGTCCGAGAGTTGTATTACTGGAATCAGTTGGAGTCTACCGTGCATGGACTTGTCGCTAGGGCGGGTGGTGGAGCGGCGGGTGCTGTGGCTGCCCGTCGCTTCGCCACATTCTACTACCGTAATCGCCCCCCAATCCCGGAGGACGCGCCAGAGCCACTGGTGCGCGTTCGTAGCGATCCGGCCGAGTACGGCTCGTGGGACGACCACCAACATCCAGGGTACGAGTGGACGGACAGGGGGGTCGGGCAAGCCACGCGGCACATCCCCAGGCGGGATTTACTGCACGACCTCAGCGAGCAAATCCGGCCGGATTTGCCCTACGAAGGCCCGCGCTTCTGGTCAGTTCCAAGTCCGCCATCGCCAAGAACTCTGGCCCGATGTATGCGGGAGGCCGAAGCGTACGCGGCGGAGGCGGCGGCGGAGGCGGCGGCGGAGGCGGCGGCGGCGGATAGGGCGGCGGCGGCGGCGGAGGCGGCGGCGGCGGAGCGTCGTCCACCGGAGGCCGACTTTGATCCAGACATTGACTTGATGTACGGACCTGACGACCATAGACTCATGCAGTTAAACAGAGACAGTGACGAACACTCAGACGAACACGGCGACGAACATGACGACGTCGTCGTGTTGACCGACGACGACGACGACGACGACGACGCTGACGACGCTGACGACGCTGACGACGACGACGACGACGACGACGACGACAGCGACGACGACGACGACGACGACGGCGACGACGGCGACGACGGCGACGACGGCGACGACGACGACGTAATGATTGTCGGAGAGCTCATCGTTCTGGAGTAGTTGCGGGTTACGCAAACGGCCAAGGTAAGTATATCAAATATTTTGCATCGCTATATTTCTGTATCTCTATTTTATTGAATGTAACAAACATGGTCTTTTTTATTTCAGGCACATGGCGTTTTTTTTTTTTTTTTTTTGCCCCTTAGGCGCAGGGGCACAAGGGTTGCACTTTTATTTACAAACGCCCTTAAATGTGCGCCTTTTTTGTTTTTTTTTTACCACACTCCTTATTCCTTTCCACTCATCCTTATCCTTTTGTTCCTATCCTCTCCTCTCCCCCCCCCCCCCCCGCCGATGTGGCCGCCACCTTGTCGCGGTGGCGGGGCTTAGGTGCGCGTTCCTCGGAACAAGCACGACTAAGAGCGGCCACAAGTATTACACTACACAGGTGTAAGATCAAGGATCGGGCCTTACGTTCCTTGTAGCATTTTTCGAAACCAACACAACGAGACAACGATCATTTGTCTAGGTGCTGTACTTTTACAGTTATTACTCTTTTAAATTGAACAAGGTATGTTTAGATCATTTATACCTATGCTACGGTGACAGACCAATAATCGGGTCTTACGTTCCTTGTAGCATTTTTCGAGACGAACACAACGAGACCACGATCATTTTTCTACCTGCTTTACTTTTCGAGTTATTCGTAATTTTTTTAATTTCTTTAAAAATCGGTATCTCGGCAACGGTCACAGATGAAGGAGCGCCCCTTCTGCTATTTATAGTGTCTTTTGAGACGAAGAAAACGAGCCCACGATCATTCCTCCAGCTGCTTTACTTTTAGAGTTATTAATAATTTTTGGAATTTTTTTAAAAATTGGTATCTCGGCAACGGGCAGAGATTAAGGAGCGCCCTTTAGGTTACTTATAGTGCTTTTCGAGACGCATGCCATAGTGCTTTCGAGAATACATGCGAGCGGTAACTTGGTATGCGGTGACGCGAGGATCCAGAGGACCCGGCATCAGTGAGCAGCTACCTGGTATGCGGTGAAGCGAGAATCCGGGGAAGCGGCAGCGACGGTGATGATCCATCGAGGATACACACCTGCAACAGCGGGGAGAAATTACCCTAATTAATAACAGAGATTATATCTCGAGCACACCTTCTCGGTAGTTATAGGTCAAACCGAGTGGCGACCGTGATTTTGGAAGTGATAACGCGACTCCCACACTCTCAAACGGCCACGTCCGGCTACAGCCTAACTATAAACTCGGAAAAATGCGAGTTTTGTCGACCGCAGGTACGGTACTTAGGATTCATCGTCGGAAAGGGGGGCCTCGCGACCGATCCTGAGAAAATACAGCCAATTCTAAAGTACCAAGCGCCGCGAAACATTAGACAGCTGCGCAGGTTTTTGGGAATGTCCTCGTGGTACCGCCGATTTATACCGCAATTTGCCACGCTGAGCGAGCCGCTTACCCGCCTTTTAAGGAAAAACAGGCGCTGGGAGTGGGGGGATGACCAGTGTCGCGCCTTCGATCGCATACGAGAGCACCTTATGTCCGCCCCGATACTAGCGTGTCCGAATTTCGAAGAGCCCTTCGTATTACAGACCGACGCGAGTTCGGTAGGGTTGGGGACTGTACTTACGCAAAAATTAGAGGGCGAAGAGCGGGTGATCGCGTATGCCAGTCGCGTGTTGACGGATCCCGAAAGGAAATATTCAGTGACAGAACTGGAGTGTTTGGCCGTGGTGTGGGCAATCCAGAAATTTCGGCCCTACTTAGAGGGATATAGATTTACCGTCATTACCGATCATAGTAGTTTGCGATGGTTACACAACCTGAAAAATCCTACAGGTCGATTGGCCCGGTGGGCCCTCGAACTGTTGGAATATAACTACACGGTGGAATACCGGAAGGGAGCCCTGCACCACGTGCCTGACGCGCTATCGCAAATGTATGGGGGAGAAGGGGAGAACGCCGTTAACGTGAACGCCGTAGTAGAGATCGCGGAGTGTGAGGACACGTCCGACGCTTGGTACCGCAAACGATATAACGAAGTAGCTACCGATCCGAAAAGATTCGCGCATTGGAGGATAGTGGAGGGAAAATTATACTTTTTGCGACCGAGGCCGGTCATCTCGGATATCGTGGAGGACCTTGACCAATGGAAGTTAGTATTGCCGCGAGAACTTCGCGCGGAAGCCCTTCGCGAGTCGCACGACGCTCCTCAAGCCGGTCATCTAGGTATCGATAAAACCTACCAACGCATCGCCGTTTCTTACTACTGGCCGAACTTGTTTCGAGACGTAACGAAGCATGTTCGGACGTGCGATATATGTCAGCGAACGAAGGTAGAGCAGGCGAGTCCCGCGGGGTGGATGGACCGTGGACCGCCGTCGCCGCGGATATCGTAGGGCCGCTGCCCCGCAGTAAGGCAGGATACCAATATATATTAGTAATTCAAGACCTTTTTACGAAATGGGTGAAAATCCGGGCGTTACGGGCGGCCACGGGGCCGAAGATTAAAGAGGCTCTTGAGGATTTGATCGTGTCGCGGTGGGGCACACCGAAAACCCTCTTGACGGATAACGGGACGGAATTTATAAACAAAGTAATGAAAGGTTTCGCGGAAGAAAACGGGATAACGAAGCGCACGTTACGGTACCTCCCTACCACCCTCAGGCGAATCCGGTAGAAAGAGTGAATCGAGTGTTGAAAACGATGATTGTGGCCTATATCGAGAAGGACCACAGGGAGTGGGACAGACATTTATTGCGCTTGCGTTTCGCGTATAATACGGCGAGCCATTCCTCGTTAGGTACCTCGCCGGCGTTTCTGAATTTCGGGCGTGAGTTGATACCGCCCGACACGTTGCGCGACCGTCGAGAGAACGTTACCGAGATCGAGGCGGGAGACCCGGCGGAGTGGTCGCAGCGAATGGCGGAATTGCGCGCGGTTAGAGAATGGGTGGCGGAAAACTTAGATCGGGCAAACCAACAGCAGGCCGCGAGATATAATCTCCGGAGGCGGCCGCGTAGATTTTGCGTAAACGATTTAGTATTAAAACGGCAGCATGTATTGTCGTCTGCCGTACAGAATATCGCGGGAAAGCTGGCACCGAAATTCCAGGGACCGTTTCGAATTAAGCGGGTGATCTCTCCGATCGTCTATGAGTTAGCACAACCGGATGGATCGCCCGTCGGGAAGGTACACGTCCAAGACCTAAAACCCTATCACCTTCCTGCCCCTGGCAAATAGGATACCTGGGATACCGACGATGGCGTCCATCGAGACCCGCCGTATTTGGCGGCAGTTTTATAGCCGCCACCACCGGCTGTGGCACCACATCCGGTGCAACGAGCCCGGCTTCTGGACTGACTTAGAGGACGCCGGCCAACAGGTCCGGGCGGCGCGGTATACAGACCAAGGGGCCGTGGTGCGCGAGATCCACTACCGGGACATGGGGACCCAGGACTGGGGGGTCGAACTTAAGGACGCCGCCGCGCAAACGGAGGAAGACGCGCAGCAAAGCGCAATAGCGAAAAGGGCCAGGGTGGACCAAGCGCGGCTCGAAAGAGACCTCCTGGAGGCAAGGAGGGAGGCGGACGCCGCGCGCGAGGGCGAGCGCCGCGCGTGGGCGGAACGGGCGCAGCTCCGGGCCGACCTCGCCGAGGCCAGGAAGGAGGCGGAGGTCGCGCGCGACAGCGAGCGGCGGGCGTGGCGCCTGGTGAACGAGGCCCACCAGAAACTCGAGACCGCCCCAGGAGAACATCCGGCCCGGATCCAAGGCGTGGAGCGGCGAGAGGCCGCTGTCCAGGCGGGCGGCCAGCCAGACGAGGCGATGGCGATGCGTGGGCCCCGGGGGGGCTGTTGGAATTGTTCCTCCGGGGGACATTCATATGCGGAGTGCCCCCTACCCCGCCAGCAGGAGTTTTGCTACGGCTGCGGGGAGCGGGGGGTTACCCTCCGCGGATGTCGCCGTTGTGCCACCGCTTATCTCCAGGCGCAGCCGTTTACGGCCCCGCGAGGACCCCGAGACAGAAAGAGGAGCCGAAGCAGCTCGCGGAGGCGCTAGGTACCGCTACCGCAGAGTCACCGTCCCCATTTCCTCCCGTATTTATATGTACCCCCCAGAGGACACATTAAATGTAAGGTAGAGGAAATTTTTGTGTGCCAGTCCTTGTTCACCCCCCCTCCTCCATACCATAAGTATGATAAGATCGCGTTTCGCGAGGCTGGGACTTAGGGTTCACCGCGCGTGCGAGAGCGGCGCGTGATCGGGGTCTTGGATGGCGGTCGCGAGTGTTCGGGTTGACGCCGGTATCGGAGGTCCGGGGTGATTGCAGAGGGAGACGAGCTGCGGTAGTTTTCGGGGCCACTACAGGGCACGATTCAGTTTTTTTTTTACATTGGCCTGGTGGCATAACCGGTGCCGGAGTGGTGGTCACTGCTTTCGGGGCCGGAATCCCCTCGGCCCTCGTCTGGGAGGGGGGAGTTGTGACGTATGTCGCGTCCACCGCCCAGACGGTAGCTCGGCCGAGGGGAAGGTCGGGGATGGCGCCTCGACCGGAGTACGGGAGGGTTATTCGCGGTTTATTAATCTGCGAGCGAGCTTTATAGTTACGACAGGTGGTGCCGGAGCGGATGATCGACGGAGGACCGGTGTAACGACGTATGTCGCAACGAGGGAGAGAAGAAGACTTGGGGGAACGCTGAGCAGAGTGGCTGGCCGACGGGCGAGTCACTTGGGCCTACCGCCGCGGGAACGCGCAGAATGCCTTGCACATTGCACCCCGGGCCGTGCCGTCACACAAGGAAGGGCGCGACACCGCGACTGCAGCGCGGGTGAGCGACCCGGACGCCTCCCCGACGATATCAAGGACGCAGAGCAGCATAGCCATGGCCTGGCCAGCCGGGCTAAAGCTGAGAAGGGCCCACACCTGATGGCAGCCGATCCAAAGAATCGCGGGCAGGCATAAAGGACCAGAAGCGGCGCAGCGAACACGGCAGCGCGCGCGACGGATCGGCGGGACGATACATCGCAGGCTTGGAGCGCATGCGCGGGGGCCCAACGTGATCTCGCCGGGCCGGCCGCTCTTCACTGTCGAGCGAGCGCTAACCGAGAAGCCATCCCCAGAACGCAGCCCCGAAAGAGCGAACCGGCTAAGCAGCGAGGAACAGCAGAAAACTTGTAAGATCTCCACTCCGGTGCTACCGTTTTATCGTTGGCTCGATCTCGGCCATGGCCTTAGACTATTTATTAGTAACCCTTACCGATTAGAATACCGTTTGTACTGATACCGACTTTCGTCGGAAATAACTTTGTGCTCGCGAGCCCGGCCGAGATCGTGCCTGGAAAAGATATTGTGAAGCCCTCCCCGAGAACTCTTGCGCGGCCGACAGTCATTCCGTGTTTCTTGTGTCGAAATCATGTTTACCGTATCGCGTTCATTGTGTCGAGACTATCGTTGTCTCGCGTATATTGCGTTAATTACCGCTGGGTGTATGTTTCTTGCGTCGAAGTAGTAATGAGCGTACCGCGTTCAGTGTGTTAAAGTCGCGGTTAGTGTCGCGTATCGTTGTCGCGTCCGTTTAGGGAAAATTCCACGGGCGAGCGGTGCGGTAACGCTCTTCGTGAGGTATTGCGCCGCGCTCTCGCGCGCGGGCGAATTGCGGTGCGTACTCGAGGGGAGTCCCGCGGATACATTGTCTCGCCGGTGCATGCCAGTATCGTCGCGGTCTCTCACCGGGGAAATCAGTGCGGGTGTGCATGGTCACCGTATAGATATCATTTCGCGTCTACCGATTAGTTTACCGCGTGCGTGTGTCGTACATATCATTTCGCGTATACCGATTAGTTACCGTGCAAAGTGTCGTCCGTATGTCGTTTCGTGTCTACCGGTTAATTGCCGTATCCATTGTCGTTTAGCGTACGCCGCGAGCGGGGCGGCCGAGTTGTGTGCGTGTATCTGAGTGCGTGTGTGTGATAATCTGCGGGGCGGCGATTCGCGTGCCGTGGACATACTTCCCGCGTACCGGAACCTGTAGAGCATGAGATTCGCGTTTAACTCGTGTGAATGAGATGCGTGGCTGATTCGTGTGTGTGTGATTCGCGTTCCGCGAGTAGAGTATGCGGTATCTGCGCGATTGCGAATAAGGTAACGTGCGCTCGAAACGTTACTTCGAGCGACGGTCGCCGGCGAGGCGGCTCGATTTCGCTATATATATTATTATGATCCTTGCAACCGACGGCTAAGAGATCGCCCCAGCCAAACGACCCACCGAGCAGCAGGAGCAATGGAGCGGAACCCCGAGTGGAGATCATCCGGTTGGCGGACCGAGCTATCAAGTGGTACGCCACGAAGGGGACCGCCAACGATCCGAAGGACGACGACACTACGCCACCAGCGCCCCTGTCCCCCCAAAGCCCTACGCGTTAAGAAAAAATAAGAAATTGTCGACCCATGTCCCCACGCGAACCTAAGTATAATAATAAATGTACTGTTAATTTTATGTTCCGTGTAATGTGCGAAATAAGCGATTTTTTGTTTACAATTTTCAACAGACATAGGGTCGAATAATAGAACGGTTGTTTATTTTTTTGTTTTGTATAATATGAAAATATTTCTTTTCTTTCCGCCTCACTTTGAATGGCGCGGCGTACTAAGTTGCCTGGCCGGGATGTTGTGAAACAGCAAATGGGCGATTTGCGCCGAGCGTGTGGCCGCGATTTTGTTGACGATGCAGGCCCTGTAAAAAGAAATAAAATGTTTTAAAAATATTCCGCACTCTAGCGAGATTATTTTGCGACTGCCCTATGCGCGTATTTCAGGTGCGACGGAGCATGCGCGTACGCGAGCTGCAGAGCCGGAGGAGAATATCCGGAGGACCGGAGCGGAAACGCGTATGAAAAAGTAACAGGCGAATTGCGTGCACGACCCACGAAGGCCAAGGTTATAAGCCTCGCGCACAAATTATCTCGAGAGAGGGGCGGAGAGATACCTCGGAGATCACGATCGCGCATCTGACGGCCGAATTGCATGCGCGGCCCGCTATATTCAAGGCCATCAGCCTTTTGCATAGTTTGTCTCGTGACGGGGGTATAGTGAGACCCCAAATCTGCGACTGCATAAATAACGGGCAGTTTGCGTGCGCGGCCCGCTAAGTCCAAGGCCATCAGCCTATTGCGTAAAATATCTTGCGAGGTGGGTACGGATGGACCCCAGAATGGCGAACGATGAATTGTCGGGCAAATCGGTCACACGGCCCGAGAAATCGGGGGCCGTGAGTACTGTCAATTGACGACGCACGCAAAGTTGCTCGGGAGGACACCGGAAGTACCGTTCCGGGGTCCGCAGCGAGAAAATTAACCGCGGCCTGCGATCTTCCGGGCCACGCGTCAGTCATGAACAAAAAGATGCCAAGCGGGCCAATAGGGCCACAATAAGACCATAGGTCATGGCATAATTGTAAGAAACCCAACGGCCCGGGAAATGGCGGGCCATGTGTTGAAAAACGCCCGCGATCGGCGGAATCGTCTCCGGGCCATACGGCGAGCGTTTCGGCGGGGCCACGACGTCCTAGCGCCGGGGATCGCCGAGATTGAGGGCCGCATTATTGTAAGCGTGAGTAACGCAGACTTGCGATCATAATTTAGTTTAATTATTGTAAGTTCACGCGAAGGGCAGGTTCTCCTGACGAGAATACCTCATGTCGGAGAAAAGAATGGAATTTGATGGGAGCTCGCGCGTAAACATGTTTGTCTAACTCGGGCCTCCGGAATGCGGAGGAAAAACTTGTTTTCGCACCAGCACGCGGCAACACACAACATGTTTATCAAAATTGGGTCTCCGAGACGCGGAGGAGGAGCTTGTTTTCGCGTGAGCACGCAGCGGCGCACAATGGGCCCACACGTACCGGGGGTGAACGAGCGAGCGTACCGCGCAGGCGCGGCGAGCGATGTGCGGAGGTAGATAACGGGAATCGAGGTCTTTTCCTGGGAAAGGTCTTAGCGTGCGGACGTGCTAAGGACTCTCGCTTAAAACCGGGACATACCCGCGAGCGGCGCGTGATTCCGCGAAGTTTGTAATGCACCGACGTGCAAATCCGAAATAATCTGAAAAGAATAAATTCAGTAAAAAACAGAGCGTAGAGTCTGTGTAACAAAATTACTCACCCTGTGTTATCCATCCTCAAGAGTATCCTGGTCAGTTCGGCGATCTCATACATCCTGTCCAACGACGTTCCGGCGATCCAGCGACGGCGGCGACAAAGGCGATCCAGCGACGGCGGCGACAAAGACGATCCAGTGGGCGGCGAGATTCATCCGGCGTATCCAGCGAGGAACCTGAAACAAAGAAAGGGGAAATTAGTCAAGACCTGCAAAAGGTTTGTCAAATACGTATCCTTCTCGGTAGGTTTTGGTCAAACCGAGTGGCGACCGATAAATCTACACGGTTAAAACGAGTGAGTCGTAGTGAGATCGCGTCCTATAACGGTCAGATCGAGAAATACTGAATCTAAATTCAACTTAGTTAATAGATAAATCGGCTGTCCGGTTACATCCTTTCATCTGAAATACAATGTTATTTATTATTTGGTTTGTGTTGATTGCGCTGCGCTCCCTTTCCCACTCTCCCCACAACGAATCGTAACCGACGCCCTGAGCTTGCGTTCGGGCTGTAGAGATATATTTGCATCGAATTGACTAAACGTGGTGCGCGTAATCGCACCTGGCGCCCATACGGAACATTTAGCGGGAAGAATCTGTTACCGTAGATACCTCGAATGAATTCTGTCGCGGATACCTCGGAGCTACCGTCTATCCTTTTGTGAATTTGCGGCAGCGCCCCTTCGGCTGGCGAGACCGAAGGAAAACGGGTCGCAGTGGATAAAAAACCCTTTTGACGAAGTAACATACCGCGGCAAAAGTGACAAGCAAAATCCTATGAGATTTTTACAAAAATTCGAGAAGTTAGCGTTGTACGAAAACGTCCCGGAAGACGAACAATTACACTATTTCGGGCGTTGTATGCGCGGAGCTGCGAGCCAATGGTTCGAGTTGCAGCAGGCTGACGATATCACCGAGATAAAACGGCTGTTTGCGCAAACGTATTGGGGATGCCAAGCCCAAATGCGGTTCAGGCAGCGCGTGTATTTCGGCAAGTATCGGGCAAACGAGGAACAAGTGTCGATGGCGGAGTACGCTTTGGGCGTGGCGCGCCAAGCGAAAACCCTAATGCCACCGATGACGGACGAAGAAATCGTGCAAACCGTACGCGAACACTTCGACGGAGAAGTGGCGCGAGAATTGAGACCATCCGTGGTCAAATCGGTAAATGATATGATAGGAATGTTGGACACGATTGAAAACGAACGAGAAACGCAAAAATTGCGCGGAGAGGCGCGACGCGCAAACAATATCGGCGGGAACGATAGGCAATCGTACGGCCGTAGAGATACCGCTAGGGTAGCGAGGTAAAACGACTAATCGCGGAAGCGTGAGCGACCGGAAAGCGGAAGGACGTTACAACAATTCGGCCAGACGCGATACGGCGAGCCAAGGGCAATCGTCGTATAAAAAATCGTCGGAATGGCGGAAAACGGACTCGCCGAAGGCGCGACGTAAAAGTGAGGTCAACATCGTCGAGTTACCAGATAGCGGCGACGAAAACGCCAAACCAAAAATTACGCGTTACACGCGCGAACGCGAGACTGATGCGAGGCGCGAAAGAGGAACGAATAGATCGTCATAAGCGAAAAATACGAGCAATGCGTACGATCGCGGAAGAAAGTTAGCGGCGATAACGGCCGTGTGTCATCACGATGACCGATCGCGAGATAAAGACGATGATGACGATAGGAGTGAGGCGAGTGAGTCGAGCGAGTACGTTCCGGATAGCGCGGACGAGAAAACGTGTTGCACGATAACGCGTGACGGCGGAAGCGAAAACGGAACGTTATCCGCGGACGAGCCACCGAGCGAGCAAATCGATGATCGGGTGAACATTATACGGACACGGGAGATCGTCCGAGAACTCGATCACGATATGGCGAGGGAGAAAGCCAAACGAAACGATCAGGCGGAGGTGCCAATGATCGACATGAAATTTGGTAAATGTTGCACACGAGCGCTGATAGATACCGGAGCGCAAGTAACGGCGATGACGCGCGCGTTTTACGAACTATTACGCGAATCGAACGAGGAGATGAAACTATTACCGATAAGAAAATTCACGTTGAGAGGAGCCTTTTCCGAAAAGGGATCCACCATTACCAGCAAGGTGAGACTCGAATTTCAATACCGTAACGAACGATACACACATGAATTTTTTATCGTGGATAACCTAGCATATGAGATAGTTTTGGGGATAGATTTCCTCGTTAAATACCGGTTAATATTGGCGTGCGACAACGAAATTGACGTGTTTTCGTAAGAAAATCGATCCCATTATGCGTATGAACGCGATTTGTCAAGCAACGAAATATTATACGCGACCGACAGTGGGAACCAAATATTATCAATTACCGGAAGCGCTCGGAGAAACGTTGTCGTTGGACATATTCGGTCCACTACCGGCTACGCACCATGGATATAGATATATTTTAGTGATCATGGATCAATTTTCCAAATTCACACGTTTATTTCCAATGAAGGACAAACGACACGATACTATTATTCAAAATTTGGAAGATCGATTCTTTCGCGAAATAGGCATACCACAGGTGATATTAACCGATAACGAAGGCCAATTCTTGACCAAGCGATGGCGAGAATTCGCTAACAAAAAAGGTTTCGCGATTAGGCGAACGTCGACGTACAATCCCCAGTCGAATCCAGTCGAGCGCGTAATGCGAGAGATGTCGTATAATACGCACGTACGCTAGCCAGCGGCACCATGCGTGGTATAAGATTATTGACCGTGCGGAGGAGGTGATTAACCACACGCGACACGCGTCACACGGCTTCACACCGGTGGAGCTGAATAACGGTCATAACGCACATTTGAGCACGATAGATCCCGCGCTGATTCCTCAAGAAGATCCGGAGAACGAGCGACCATGGGCCGACAAGGTGGAGCAAGCGAGACAACGACTTGCGGAAGCGGCGCAAAGACGAAAGATCCAAGCCGACAAGCATGGGACAACCACGTATAATGAAGGACAGGAAATCTGGATAAAACTTCATCGCAGATCGGACGTCAGTCGGAGAGTAGCAAAAAAGATACACCTGGTATACGAGGGGCCGTATCGGATACAGCAAATTGTACGACCAAACGCGTACCTCGTTGAGGATCTCGATGGCCAAACTATCGGGGTATTCAACGCGAGACAAATAAAACCACATCGGGTAGCGAGGTTACGAAACGTGGAGGCCGACGACGACGAGGACGAACGACGCGAAGGACCAGACGGAGTTGAAAATGACGGGGAGCCCGGAGACGAGACGCAGTCCGATGATGAGGGAGTAGATGACCCCACGAACATGTACGGCACTGATCGACTCAGCGACGAAGGCGTAAATAACTACGGAGACGACGGAGAGACGGGAGGCACAGACGACGATGGTGGGGACATCGAAGCTCTAAGTGACGACGAGGCGGAGAATCGGAGCAGTATCCCGATGGACCGCGAGAATGACGATGCGGGCTACGCACCATCCGAAGTAGACGACGACACGGATGAGGAACCTGCGTATGACAACGATCGACCGAACAGTCAATCAAGATCCGCGGAGGAGGTGATTGAGATACAATCATCGAGCGACGTGGATGCGAGAATCGGTCAAGGGACAAACGACGACATCATAGAAATAAGCGATTCAATCGAGCCCGAACCCGACGGCGAGAGGAGCCCACGATGGGAACACTGGAGAGCGATTTTGGACCGTCTATGCGAACCATCCGACGACGACGAAGAAGTAGGAGGAGACGGCAACCGACACCAAGACGACGTCATTAAAATCTCCGACTCAGACGATCCAAGTGAATCTTACCTAAACGCAATGTGGGTGGATGAAGATGACAGCGGCGCATCCACCATGGACTATGAAGGCTTCTATCAAGGAATCAGGATGCATAGCAGCCTGAAACAAGAAGGAAAAATCTACATTAAAACAACCAGAAAAAATGGCGTACTTACCCCGGTGAGCGAGCGAATAAGCGGATCCCACGACGAGGACGACGACGGCGACGATGACGAATCCATGAGAGGTCCAGCCCACAGCGACGATGACGAGTTCAGGGGAGGTCCGGCCCACGGCGACGATGACGAACCCATGGGAGGTCCAGCCCACGATGATGATGAATCCATGCAAGGAGAAGAAATCCAATCCAACGACGACCTGAAAAATAAAAAAAAAGAATTAATAACAATGTCAATTAAACACGAATTAACGTTTAATTATGTGCAAAATATCGGACTGAATGAACAAATCATTGCCCACGGCCCAGCAATGGCGGGGAGCGGCAACGAGAGTGCGCGACAAGTCCGAAAAATCCGAGCACCACGGAATCCGAAAACGCTTAAGTGGCGGGCCAAAGTGCGCGCGAACGCGAAAAAACGGGACGGTAACGGCCGGTTCACGAAAAGAAAGGGCGTAACAACCGATCGTACAACCGCGGCGAAAAATGCAAAACGTTTGAGACACGCGGTATGCAAAGGAATTCGGAGCGCGAAACGTAAACAACTCTCGAGGCACGCCAAGGCCATAGCCGCGACGCGCGACCGAAGGAGCAAGCCAGTCAATCGCAAGCCATCGAACCGCGAATACGCGTTCCGAAGCAAGCGGAATATCGCGAAAATGAAAGCGAACGTACTGTCCGATAAGGAAAGGCGGCAAGCCGTGTTGCGAAAACTCCGAAACAACACCATCGCGGAGGAGCAGCGTCAACGCGCGAGACAAATACTCGCATTGGCGGAGGAGTACGCGCAGGCCCTCCCGACCGACCCCTACGCCATGGACCACACTTCGGCACGAGAGGAAGCTGCGGAGAGCCAACAAATATGCCAGGCTATATTGCATCTCGAGCGGCTGAAGGGGCATCACGATACTCTGTGTGAAAACGTGGACGTCACGCGCATGCCAGAAAACAACGTGGTGGCGAACGCCATGGTGGCGGTATCCGCCAGATACGTCCGTCCGGACGACCAACCACCATATCAAATTACCATTATTGTTAACGGACGCGAGATGGACGTGTCAACACAGTTGTTGGAGAACGAACCGCAAAGAACCGACAACAACAACAACAACAACAACAACCACCAGTACAACGACAAAGTCGCTGATACGCCGGAGTATATCTTAGGTAACGTCCCGGTAACAGGCGAAATACCATGGCAGCTGACGAAGACAGGGACGCGAACGAGAGCAGAATCGGAGCCGAGATCACAAATCCAGCGGCTGACACCTCAGCCGGGTGGCAGTGAAAACGAGGCGGAGGACAACATCGACCCCGACACCGAGACGGACAACGATGACAGCGGCGACGGCGACAAGGCGATGCGTGAAAAAGAGGAACTCGCGTCATTAGGAGACACGAGATCGGTGCGAGACGGCGACCTCAGCGAGTGCGCGAGTGATCGAGAGCACGGTGAGGCGGGCGACGACGACGACGAGGGGTGCGCAAACAAAATAAGGGTGCAACTCAAACACGAACAATGCGTGGTGTTGACGACGAAAAATACCGGCAAGCGGGTAGCGGCCCACCAATCGCGCCGTAAAACGCAAAGCATCTACGAAGTAGAACACGCCGAACATCTTGCCAAACGACGGGAAACGCGGCAGCTGAGGAAGCAACGGCGGTCGTCGATAACGATGGAATCGGTGACGAGCGAGGAATCCGCGGTAACCCGCGATCCCCCGCTGACGGGGAGTTTGCAACCGACGGCTGCAACCATCGTGCCGACTCCCGCGGTGCGAAAAGGAGCACCGACAATAGTGGACGATCGTATCCTCGAACAGCCGCGCATCACGACAAAGAGGGTGACGACGGGAAAACGGCCCGTAACCAAGCCGAGGAAAATACCGTCCAGCCAACCCGTCCCGAACGACCGCGGACAGCAGAGCCGGATACTCGCCGCGATCGAAGACGCGACAAGAGTGACGATCCAGCGTCCAAATAAAAAAGACATATAGTTATAAGTGCGTGCGTTCATATATACATATATATATATACAAGTAAGTTAGATATAAGTGATTATTAGTAGGTATAATTCGACGATTTTCTACGGATTTTTCTTTTTTGAGAATCATTTAATTTTGGGCATAGGAGCATTGATGGTTGGTGACAGATGAGTTGTCCAGTTATACAACTCAATCATTTTCCTTTCTTTTCTTTTTGGTCTTGGTTTACTGTACTTAACAATAAAAAGTTTTGTAGATGCAGTAATCCCATTTTGGTTCTTGTATATTTTATTTCGGGTATTCTTTTCGTTTCTATTTTGGGTTAGACAGGCGGATGAATCAAAGAAATGGATTAGGAAACATCAATTTTCAAACATTGTCAAACCATGTAGTTCTTTGCTCATAATGGTCATGCGAAAACGGGATTCGGCTGTTCCGAACCTAGCCTATCCCGAGGATAGGAAGTATTAGCGAAAGTAAATGCGAAACCGACCACGAGCGCGCGCGCGAACCACACCCCATCCGAAATGGGGTTACCATAGGGCATGGTCAACAGATTGGAACAACCACCGAACCGATCGGCGGGATGTCGATGCTAAGATGTGCGAGCCGTTTTCCCGCGAGCTCGCCACTCGCGGGGGCGTTCCCGCAAATTATCTCAATTATTAAACGTCAAGTCGCAATCGGCACTACACGACAACTGGGCGCCAGGTGCGATTACGCGCACCACGTTTTTACTTGCTCACACGTCCTTGCCAAAAGCAGAATCTTCGCGAACACGTCGAAGCTCAGGGCGGAATTTGTGATGTTAATTAGGAGGGTGAGGGGAGAGAGCGTAGCGCAGACACATGATTAAATAAAGCGAAAGCGGGTGCAATTGTAATAAAATAATAACAGAGTATATTTCAATAAAGCTTGCAAAGAACGATCAGTCGGAGAAGAATAGTGGAGATGACGGCGAAGATACGTATGTGTGTGTGACCCGTCGATGCGCAATCTCGGTACGGAACTCTAACTGCACGCGGTACACGGAAACGGAATCGAATCTAATACACCGCCACGAGCACGCGGTCATCCATCCGACACACACACGCGAATATGCACGCATCCATTCACCCTAACGTCGCACGCGACTACACACACATACACGCAACACGAGGCATACCACGTACTTTTACGGAACACGGAACGTTACACGCGCATATACGAAACACGATACGAAAACGCCGAATACGTGGCCCGCCACACCGCTTCACACCCCCGATGCACACCGCGCGACACACGATGCACTCGCATGCGCGATCGTCCCGCGGCGGCCCCACTGCGATGCTAGAGGGGGCCACTCCGCCCTTGACGGCGAGTGCCTCCTTCAACTCTCCCTCCAGCACCGAATCGTCGAGTCCGCTGAGCTAAGACATCGCCGGACGGCCGACGCGGACGCCCTACTTGCCGGCCAGCAACGCCGACATCTTTTCGGCCAGGGCGTCCGCCTTGGCGCCGCTGTCCGGCCCCGCCACCTCGATACTGAGGGCACCGGTGGCCGTCCTCCGAACATTGAAGGGGGGCTCGATCCCCAGCTCGGGGAGTCTTATGCTCTGCCTCACGAGCAACATTGCCTCCCCGTAGCCACCCTCCGGGCAGGTCAGGGTAACCGCTGCCGTTTTCGGCACTTTGCGTTTTGAACCCGACCCGCCCGGCCGTGGGGTCGTCGTAGCCCCCCCACCTCCGGCCCTCCTCCGGGACGCGCCACCGGTGCCCGGTCCGCTGGCCGCCGCTACGGCGGCCGCGGCCCGCTTCGAAGGAGGAAGCGGCACCCTTCCCTCCCCCCTTTTCCTCACCCCACCGTCAGCCCCGCCGGCGACCGCCGCCGCGTACGACCTGACGGCCGCCCCGGCGGGGGGACGGAGCACGGACGCCGGCGGAGGAGGATCCCGGGGCTGCGGGCCCCCCCCCGCCCGCCCCGGCGCCTTTCCTTGCCCCCGCCCTCTGCGGGGGCCCTCCCGTCGCTCCAACCCCGGGGTAGCTGGCGCCCCCCTTCCTCCCCTTTCTCTTCTTCCTGGCGGGGACGGTCGTCCACTCGGCCCCCGCCGTGGAGGGGGGCGGCGGCGGCAACCCCCCCGCCCGCGCCGGCGTCGCGGGACCGGATGCTGGGGCAATAACGCGTCCCAGCCTCCGGTCCACCTCTTCCGCCAGCCGGCACAGCTGCGCGGCCGCCATTCTTTCAAACTGCCGGAGCATTTGAGCCGATCCCTCAGGTTCTCCATAACCTGAGGGATCGGCTCCGACAGCTCCGCCGCTCTGGCGGCGGCCTCTTGCCGGGGGGGTACAGCCCCCTCCAGCAAGGCCCGCCTCCCCTTAACGGGCGGCCTATACAAAGGGGGGAGCCCCTCCCTTGCGAGCTTCTCCCTGTGCCGCTCGTAGGAGCTCTCCTCCACGCCCACCTCCATGGGCTGTGGGGGAGGCTCCGTCAACTCCTCCGCCGAGGGTTGGGCGGTCGGGGCCTTGGAAGGCGGCCGGCCCTCCTCAGAGGATGAGGTGCATATCACCCTCACCCTCTTCCTCGCCGCTCTCTCCTGAGGGACCGACCCCCCTGCGGGGGACTCCCTCTCCTTCCTGAGCTGCTGCAGCTGGTTTTGCAGCTCCAGCACCTGATTCTGCAGCAGCGCATGCTGCGCTTGCTGCTCCCTCAGCCGCTGGAGCTCTTTTCCCTGGGAGGAGATCTTCCCCCGCAGGTCCTCCAGTTCCGCGTCCCTCTCGTCCCTGGAGGCCGAGCCCGCCTGCCTTTGGGCCAGGTGCCCGACCGCGGCCGCGATATTCGCCGCGGCCCTATTCAACACTCCCTGCAGGGGGCCCTGGAGGTGGCCCGACTTGTCGACCACCCGGTCGATGTCGCGGACGCCCTCCAGGATGATCCCCGGCAGGGTCTCCAGCGGAGTGAGGCGGTACTCCTCCGTCGCCTTTCTCTCGAGGACCTTCCTGTTCCTCGACAGGTCTACGGGCGTCGATGCGTCTACGACGCCCCGGAAGTCCTCGAGAAGACCGGCGATTTCCCGCCTCTGCTCCTCGAGCCTCTTCACATAGAAGGCCCCCTCCGTGGGCTTACGGCCCCGCGTCTCTTCCGTCTTGGACGCCGGGGGGACCTCCTTGCCCCTCAACTGGAGGATCATCCTGTCCAGGGCCGCAACGTCCTCCTTGGCCCTGGAGAAGACGACCCCCCCGCCCGCCTTTCTCTCCCTCTCACACGTTGCGTCGGGTGAGCCGCTTCTCGAACCGGCGGACGTACCGCTGACCGGTTCAGCGGCGCTGGCCGCCTCTCTCGCCCGCCTCTCTCGCCCGCCTCTCCTGCACGCTTTTCGGCGCGGGCTTTTCCTTGAGAGACTTCGCGTTATCCGCGAGTCTCTCCACACTCACTTGGGGCTGGGAAACCCCGGACCTCTGTTCGACATTTTTAGACACTAATTTCTTTAATTGTGACATTTCATTATTTTTTTCCTGCCTCCTAAACTTTTTGTCTGTGTGTCTGTGTGTAAGTATGTGTGCGTGTACACGGGCCCGCGAAGCCCCATACCGGGGGATCCGGGAAACCCAGGAGCGTCGAACGCGCGAAGGACAGTGGCCGCGGCGGTGGCCCCCGCGAAGACGAGCACGGTCCCGTCCGGTCACCAACCGGCAGTACTCGCCCCCGCGAGATTATTCGCCCGCTGGTGGGGCAGCCAGATCATGCTGGTTAGGCCGACCCGGGCCCCTGTACTATCGGTCGCCCAGGGAATGTCGAAACCCTGTTAACCGCTGTACCCTCTGCCACGACGCGCGCACGACAACCCGAGCCCCCGGAGGCCCCCGGCGGAAGCCCGCGGACCCGATTGTTAGTGTAATGTGTAGTGTGTGAATGTGTGTATGGTTTGATTTCGGGGTTTTCCTTCCCCTAGGCCAGTTGCTAAAAAGCTATCGAGCCCGGCCTGCCCGCCCCTCACTGCTGCCTAGGCAGCCGAACCGTCCGAGCCACAAAGCGGCCCGGGCGGTCCATCTTCCCAGGTCGCCTGGCCCCGACCTCGGAATACGTCCGAGCGGCCCAGACGACCCTCCACCCCTCACGGACCTTGGGACTACGTCCCCGGTGTGCAGCCGTGAGTATGGGTTCCTCCCCGTCCCTGGTCCCGGACCACGTCCGAGACCCGGGACGAGAAAGGTAATCCCGCTCTCTTCCCCTGCCGGAGCACCGGCGTGCAATGGGTCCGAAGAGCGGGATCTTCCCCTCCCTCTCAGCGGGACGGCATCCCTGCCCGCTTCGAGACAGGGGTACCCCCTACCCTAATCCCCACCCCGCGGCGCGGTGGGAGGAGCAAGCTCCCCCCTAACGGCCCCGGCCGGCCGGGCGTTTGAAGTCGGGGTCGCCATCCCCTACCGGCGATTGGAGCTGGATAACCGAGGTTATCCAGACTCCTAAGCGAGGTCGCCGGACCCCCGATTTTCTGTCTGGGTTTTCCTTCCCATAGGTCGGTTGGGAGAGCCTAGGCTAACCCTCACGGCCCCGACCGGCCGGGCGATTTTTATAGAGGCCACCTACCTCGCGGGCCCCAGTGACGTAATGTCCCTGGCGCCCCCCGGGCCCTCACCACGTGAGGGGTTCCGGTACTGACGAGCTTGGGACCCCGTGCGCGCTACTGCCCGTATCTATGAAGCCGCAAGCGGCCCCATAGACCCCTGGGGGGCCGTTCGGGGAGATCCAGAGGCGGTCCAGCGAAGGTCCTGAAGGAGAGAGTCAGCGGTGCACAGCTGCAGTCCGAAGGAGATCCGAGGTACTTGGTCCAGCGGCGGTCCTAGATCCAGCGGTGGCGTGGCAACCTGAAACAGAAAAGTAAGGGGAATCAGCGGGGGTGCGGAAAATCGGGAATTTCTTGATAGATATTCAGTAATCCTTTCTCGGTTTTATGGTAAAAACGCGAGTGGCGACCGTGTAGGGAACACAAATTAGCGACGTGCGAGGAAGATCACTCCTCTGTACGGTTACATGGTACACACTCCGAGTAGGTCGGCGTCAACGTGCGATAACGCGAGCGAAAACTAGTTTTGGAAGGCTTATCTTCGGGACGATTCTGTAGATACGCGTTCGCGGAGCCCTAGTATACATCCTCAGTAGGTCGGCGTCAATGTCCGATGACGCATGTGGAAATTGTCTATCTAGAACTTATTTCCGAGAAGTGTTAACGCAAGCGCTTTGCGAGGGACCTAGTACACGTCCTGAGTGGGTCGGCGTCAATCTGCGGTAGCGCGCGCGTAAACTAGCGTTTCAGAGGTCATCTCCAAGAACTGATTGCGGAGACACCCTCGAGAGGACCTGGTACACGCGCCTAGGGGGTCGGCGTCAACGACGGAGAACCAGAAATGTCCACAGCCATTTTCTCCGGAGAAGTCGACCGCCAACGAGTTAGGGAGCATCCCCGAGAGGGTGCGCACAGGTCGGCGTCAACCTCCGACAAAAACTCGAAAAGGTGGAAACCTGGTGCAGCGGTGCCAGCTGGGGAGGTCCACCACGTGGTTGTAACCGTATAGAGGAGTGATGTTCCCCCCGAGTTACTAATCTGTGTCCACGACACGGTCGCCACTCGATTTTCCCCACGAAATCGAGAAAGGATTTTGAATAATTTTAAGAAATTCCCGATTTTTCGCACCCCCGCTGATTCCCCTTACTCTTCTGTTTCAGGTTGCCACGCCACCGCTGGATCTAGGACCGCCGCTGGACCAAGCACCTCGGACCTCCTTCGGACTGCAGTTGTGCACCGCTGACTCTCTCCTTCAGGGCCTTCGCTGGACCGCCTCTGGATCTCCCCGAACGGACGTAGGATCGCCGACAGGTAAGTATCAGGATCGGGTAAGTATATCGGATAATGATTTTGACCGCCCACGAATGAATTCAACTAATCGTATTTCTTTTAGCAAAATTATAAAATTGTTTATTTTATGCTATTTTCAGGTAATACAAGTTTGTACTCGCGGGTCTTGTGATTTAACGCGTCTACCGCGGGATGTTCTACGCCGAGTTTCAATTTATTAGAGTCTACTAGGTATCAGAGATAATCGACTGTTCTGTTCGGAGCTCGGACGACGAATTCCAAGAGAGCTCGACCGTACTCCTCGGCGTTTGACGAACGAATTCCTCGACCGGTGGGCTCCGCTCCGGCTCCAGACCTCGGAGCTGGCTCCCCTCTCTTCCTTGGGTACGCATCCTCGCATCCACCTGCCGCGTGAACGCCATTTGTTCGCATAGGGCAAGTTTGGCTTCCGCGTTCCTACGTGTTTGTCCGTCGAACCCCCGTCATCGAGTTGTTCACGTGTTCGTTCAGACAAACAACTTTCCCCCAAACATGGGTTATCGCCCACTTTCTCGATCCTTCTACGCAGCGTTCTATTTCCAGATCTTTCTATTTTAATATCACAGTAAATTATTTATCTATATTAATATCGGAAATACAACCCTGCGTTTACATGATATGATCGCCGGGCATCTCATTACAGATTATACCACAAAACAGATGCATCTCATTCGCACGCGTCCACGCTTGCTCGCACCCATACGTGGTACCGCTCGATTGTGACACCGATAACTTTTTGTTTCACTGATTGACCCGATCGACTACTTTGACCGATGGCCTTCCTATGCTCACTTTACGCCGCGATCGGATCACGCTTACATGGTGTTTCACATACCATGGCTCGCCCGTTTCGACCGTGGTTCCGGTTCTGGCCGATCCGTGCTTCCGGTTCACTGACCGCTGGTCATATTTTATCATTTGTCCCTACCTTAACGCGTTTTCGCTCCTAATCCGCGAATCGGACCTCTAGATCGCATAAGTCCCTAACCGCGCCTCCGTGGTATCGCCATCTCCGCCTCCGCGCATCCGACTTGCGGTTTGTCGGTGGTTCGGCGTTGTCGGCGATGCCTGTAACCTATCCGCATCGGCATCTCGCCGGTCCGCCTCTTGGTTCGCCCAAGTCGCTTACCACACTCCATGGTATGGTCATCTCGGGACCCGCGCCTCCGCCATGCTGACCAACGATGGCATTGCCTTTGTAGCGATGCCTGCGACATCTTAGCATTGACATCCCGCCGATCGGTTCGGTGGTTACCCTAATTCGCTAACCATGCTCTATGGTCACCCCATTTCGGATGGGGTGAGGTTCGCGCGCGCGCTTATAATCGATTACGCATTTCCACACGTCAATATTTCCTATCCTCGGAATAGGCTCGGTTCAGAACAGCCGCATCCTATTTTCGCCAACCACATCTGTCGTTGTGGTCGCGCCTTTAATTTTATGAGATTACCTCCGCGTAACTTTGTCCTATATCTGTTTTTCGTAAGCTAAAACTTCAGTTTCAGTACGAAATTTTCCCGTTGACTCTAAATAAATATTGGTCTCCTTTTTAAACTCTGACTCATTTCAGTTGTAAATAAACTTTCAATACAAAATAAATAAATATTCTATGCTCATGGCACCGGGTTGTCATTTCCCGTTTGATTCGTTATCCGACACGAGAGTTAAATGAAATGTTTTATTGTACCATTCATGGTACCCCTGGAAGCTAAATATCTAGCTTTTAACCTTGGAAAAGAAAATTGGATCATAATTCGCTAGTGATAATTAAACCAATTAATCTATAAACGTGTCATTAACTTAACTTCTTTTCGGTGAACTATCGATTCATCCGCCAGTCGGCTTTCATAACGAAATTAAATAACTGCCCGGAACCTAATATATAGGAACCCACATTTACCCGGGTATATGAAATCAAAATTATAATAAAGGAAAACCAAGAATATACCGCTAACCTTAATATCTATGCGCAAGAAACTTATGCTAACTAACCTTACAAGCTATTCTCCCAACGGGGACTAGAGAATGGAACGCAAAATGACTAACCTAAATATATATATATATGTACATGGTGGCTTTTCTACCTAGGCATCCTTAAGCGCGGGTTGTTCCACTAACCTAATTAGGTCGCGGATCGCCGCCAACACCGGCCGTGTTTGCTTCGGCACCTTCGTTGGTAGAACCCTTAGTGGTCGCGACAGGATCCTGTCCTCCGTAATAGTCGGGCCCTTCTCGCTCGTCGTCGGGGTGACGGTGGGCGCACCTATCGGCTGCATGGTATTGGCAGCGGAAATTGCCACGTCGGGGCCCCAAGATGGAAGTTACGGAGCGCGCACGCGTCAATCACGCGAAAACAGCGTGTCGGCATGCGCGAAAACATGCAAAAACTGTCGGAAAAAGTGTGGCGTGATCGCGAGCGGTGAATAACAACCCTAGAGTGGGGATGGCTCGAGTGGTAGGGAGCCAAAGCGAGATACATTGTTCGAGGCAGTCTATCGGATACAGCCGTAGCGTGCGGACGTCTTACGCGCTGTATATTACAACCGGTAACTCCCGCGTGACGCGCGTTAAATTTCTCGTTCAACAATAGCGAGCGGTACATAGATACCAATTGTAACGATAACGACACATCGTGTGCGTGAGTTGAAATATTGTAATAAATACAAAAGTTAACGATTTATAATAAATAATTCGTCTTTAGTGAAGTCGTGTCTCAAGATTAATTTGACATAATTACCTTCTACTTACCTTGTCCATCGGCGATGATCCATCGTTGTATAGCGTCTCCTTGGTGATGCGAGAATCCGGGGAAGTTCAGCGGCGGCGGTGATCCATCCTGGGCAGGAACCTGAAACAGAAGAAAATTATTAGTATAGTTAATAATCGAGACCAGCGGATATCCGGTATGCGGTGAAGCGAGGATCCGGGGAAGCGGCAGCAGCGGTGACGATCCATCTTGGACATCCACCTACAACAGAGGGGAGAAATTACCCTAATTAATATTAGAGATTAAATCTCGAGCACACCTTCTCGGTAGTTATAGGTTAAACCGAGTGGCGACCGTATGATAGGAAGTGATATCGCGTCTCCCACACTCTCAAACGGCCACGTCCGGCTACAGTAATTGAGGGGCAAGGAACGCAAGCTACGCAGTTGCGGACCGACACACACGTGAGAAGAACCTGCGGGGCTGGAGATTCCCCGAGCGTCGTGCTACGACCTCCCAGTGTACCACAAGGAAGTCGGCGAGAATAGCACGTTCACTCGAAAGTTTCTTCAGAATGGCGACCGTGACAGGACACGTATACCGTGTCTGCATTGCGTAGTGAAGATTCTTCAGATACAGTGCGCGTAAAGTTACGGCACACCAAGCCACTACAGAACCTATCGGGATATCGCGACCGCGAATCAAAGTGCGAAACGTGTTGCAACAACGTGCCCGAAAAGTGCGAAATCGTGCGGCGACGAATAGCCGAAGCGGTATAACAATTCGTACGAAAAGCGTACGAACGCGTAGTGCGCGACAAAGGTCACGACCGATAGCAGTTAGTGCGATAAAGCACCAAGTGCGTGAAGCATAGCGGATGCGAGAGTGCATCGTGACAAAGGTCACAACCGAAAGCAGTTAGTGCGATAAAGCACCAAGTGCGTGAAGCATAGCGGATGCGAGAGTGCATCGTGACAAAGGTCACAACCGAAAGCAGTTAGTGCGATAAAGTACCAAGTGCGTGAAGCACAGCGGATGCGAGAGTGCATCGTGAGTGAAGTGCGGACATCAGAGAAACCGAGAAGACGTACCGTGACGTCAATACAACGTGCGACAAACAAACGCGAGGTCGTCGCGCGCGCGCATGCGACCTTCACAAACGCGTTGAAACCTCGTACGGACGGGCGAAGGCGAACTCGGGTTTCAAACGGTGTAACCGACAACGGTCAATATAGGGCCGAAAGCGAAAGGAAGAGGAAGAACGACGTGCGTCAGAGCAGGGCGCATGGCGACGGTAGGTCAAACACCGCCCAGAGTGCACACAAGGTCACAGGGACCAGCGCCAGACGAGCAGGATAATCGACAAGAAGAAACGGAAGATCAAGAGTTCCACGAGCTAGATCTACTATCCGTGAATGCGGAAATTGACCGAGTAGAAGCGATCAATCTCAGCAGAGAAAGAACAATGGAGAATATGACGGAGAACGAACAGCGATTGATGTTACAAATACAACAATTGACGGCAGAGTTGGAGGAGATGCGGGCCGTGCAAACGAGGCGTAATTCCGCCGCATCACCGAATACGGAGCGCGATCCGGCGGGCAGGAGTACCGCAGAAAAAACGGGCGAGCGCGCGTATAGTGGCGTGAACGCGCACAAGGAGAAGCACATGGAAATGGTCCCACTACAAGCTCGACTGCCGAGAGGAGGGTGGATTAGAAGTCCATTCGACGAACTATCATACAAAGGAAAATCGGACAAACAAAATCCGATTAGATTTCTCGAGAAATTTGAGAATCTAGCGAGATACGAAGGCGTATCCGAAGAAGAGAAACTCTTCTATTTTGGCAAGTGCATGAAAGGAGCTGCCAGTCAGTGGCACGAGCTGCAATATGCAGAAGATATATATGATATCAAGGAGAAATTCAAGCAGCACTTTTGGGGCTGCCAAGCGCAGATGCGCTTTAGACAGCAGGTCTACTTCGGCAGGTACAAGCCGGGAAAAGCATCCATGACGGAGTATGCACTCGACATGGCGAGGCAAGCCAAGACGTTAGTCCCGCCGATGACAGACGAAGAAGTGGTCCAAACACTGAGAGAACACTTCGACAGTGACATCGCGCGAGAACTACGACCTTCGGTAGTGCGAAACGTCAACGAGATGATCAGCATGTTAGACACGCTGGAAAATGAGAGAGAGACAAGAAGAATGCGCACAGATGCGCGCAGAACGTCGGACAAGCCGACAAGTCGCATGGAATACGGCCCAGAGCGATCCACCAACCGTAACACATACGCGAGGGACGATGGACGTCAAAACAATTTCGCCAGACGCGACGAGAACCTCGCCGCAAACAAAGTCGACCAGCTGGCGAAAGGCGGACTCACCCGCGATGAAGCAACGAGGAGGAGTGGACATCGTCGAGGAGCCGGACAGCGATGACAGCCAGGGAAAGCCAAAGATTACGAGATATACGAGGGATAAAGACAATTATCCGAAAAAGGAGGTAATAACAAAAGGATACCGAGCGGAGAGAGAAGATAAGCCACGGCGAGACGCCATAACAGAAGACGAAGACGGAGAGGAAAATGACCTTTCCGACGCAAGCGACAAGGAATGTTGCGTAATAACGCAGAAGTTTGACGAGGAGAAGAAACGCGAGCCGTTAATTCCGAGCAACACCAGAGGAGCAGTTCGCGAAAGGAGAGACGAGACGCGTGTCAGATCAGACGAGAAAACCTAGTCTGACGGGGAGCCCGTGAAAATCGCGAATGACGGGGAGTCGAACGGAAGATCGACGAAAAGAGTGATAGTCGAGCAAAGTCCGAATCGGCTTAGAAGTGCGCGCAGGAAGGACAGTGGGACAGTGACGGAGAACGAAATCGTGTTGCAAAAACAGCCGCCAGCGACACGCGCGAGCCCGTGAGAGCGCAGTACGACGCGAGTGTGCCAGCCGAATAACATATCAGTGTCGGCAGTGCGCGAGATAAAGTGCGAGAATACGAATCGCATTGCGCAAGTGTTACACGGCCTGGCAGTCAGTTTGAGTGCGCGAGAGCCCGGAGTGCGAAATATCAGTCGCAATCCGTCTAGCGACACGAGAGTGCGAATAGAAAATTCGCAGAGTGACAACGCGAATTGTGACCAAGTTCCGAGACAAGAGCGCGTTGTTACGAGTCCGACGAGCCGTCACCCCTCGGGAGTGCGTGACGTGACGTGCGAGAGCGCGAGTCAACTAAGATTCGTCAGACGCGATCTGTCGAACGACACGAGCGAACGGGTCGACAAATCGCAGAGTGATAGTGCGAGTCGCGATCAAGACCGACATCGAGAACGTAACGTGACGAGTCCGACGAGCCGTCACATGTCGGCAGTGAGCGAGTCGACAAACGGAAGCGTGAGTCGAGCAAAATCAGTAAGGCGCGATCCGGCAGACGGAACGGACGAGACATAACATTCTTTCGACCAGTTTGAAGAGCAAAGATAACGTATAGCGGTTTTTCTAGCTGAGTCGCAGTCTTGACGGCCCATGAATGCTTCGTCGTGCTCTGCAGCAGAGGATACTCGTACAGATCCCATGAACGGAAACTCATATTCAGATAACGCCCGTTTTCCAAGGCCCGTAGCATCGATAGTTTGTTGACCTCGTTTAACGTAACATGAGGCATTCGCCACTGTACTTTAAACAATTCGACTTCAGGCTCCGTCGTCGGATGTCCCACAATGGTATTATTGTCTCTACGCGCTCGTATCATAATTAATTCGTGACGAGCGTTAACAACCACGCGTTTGTAATCTTCGCAAAAGCCCAGCAATGTCTTGAGCGGTACGCAAAAGTTTAAATATCCTTCCGGTATGGCTGATCCCATGTCCCATCCAGCATTCCGCATGATCTGAGCACTGTCATACGTTAGCGATACATAGTTCTTGATAGTACTGGTTATTCCAACGTTTTTGCTGCGATCAATCTCCACGCCGTTGAGTTCATATCGAATTTCATCAAACATGAACGCCACGCAATTATTTACAAGCGTTATCTGCGACTCGTCATTCCTTTTCTTTATCTTCAATATTCCTTCAACGTAGAGAAAACTTTCACATGGCAACGTATACAGATCCTGCTGTTGTATGGGTATTCGTATCTCGTCGCTATGCTCAAACGTTGTGTTGGCGTACGGGTTGTACGTGTGAGTCTCGATCTTGACGATGCGATCGTCAAAGACCGGCTCGCCTCCAACCTTAAGGATATTGATCATGTTTTCTCAGATATTTCGGACCGCGAATCCCAAAGATTGTAAAAATTCAACTTTCGATGCTTTCAACTTCTTCTTTGTTTTTAGCGCAGCCTGACAACGATAATGATGATGGTGATGATTGAATGATATCGTTGGTCACTACTGTAGTGTAGATAGTCTTATCTCTTGCGTGCTCTGAGTCGTTCAATACGAGCATCTCATATGTCGCGCACACTCACACGCGCGTTATCGCTGCTGTCGTCGTACGTGCAATTACGGTGATCTCTTCTCCTCGAAAATCAAGCAATTGTCCGTCTTGATCCACGACGCGTATCGTTAGCTCCGTAATGCTCCGCGCGATGATCGGCAGATAAATGATCTGCGCTGGCGTTTCCGATATCTTATATCCTGGTGGCACGCTCGGAGAAAATTCATGTATCGTATGAACACGTTTACCGGTGCTGTACGCACCCGCGGTCACGTTACACTCTATGCGGATTATGTTTATGTTAATGATATTATTCGGTAGATCCGATTGTTGCCATTTTCCCGATTGTATTATACGCTTCGGCGTGAATCCCAGCAACGATCCAATGTTGTTAGGCTTGCTAAAGTTTACTCTGAAAACGCAATTGATCTCGCTCTTCATCGTGTTGTAATTAGCACGGAGCACCATCGGGTATTTTACAGTCTCATCCTCGTCCTCGTCCTCATCCTCATCCTCGTTACCGTTTGCGCGAGCGGTCTCCTCTCGCGTGATATCCGCGTCCGATGTATGATTATCGCTGGTGGAACGAGGTACGCGTCGGCCGCGTCGCGGGCGTTTCCGTAAAATTGCACGTTTCAAAAACTGGTGTATGGCTCGTATCTCGTACGATCACTCGGAAATCGTAATTTCCTCGTCGAAATAGAATTTATTATTCGAGGAATTTACGTTCGGTATCGTGTGATAAGTTTCAAAAACTGTTCGACCGAGCTCGTAGTCACCGTCGCTCAAATCAACGGCGGGAAAGTAGTGCACCGCGAGGATGCTGCTCTTCCCGGTCAGCGTGAATGTCATAGACATGTCGGGAAAACCGTTCGATTAACACTGTCTCCGCGGACACCGTCGTCCTTTAAATTCGTGCCGATTCATCGATCGTCTGGAGAAATCGCAGACACAATTGTCCTCAGATGTTCTGATCATAAGTCTGAACGGGCGTGTGATTGTACTCTATCTTTGTCACGCTCGGTCCGAAATATCGCACAAACTCTTTCGGCGGTCGAAGATTACCAAAACTATCGAAATACATCACGCGGTTTCCCCTATTTGCATACGCCACCAAATGAGTACCGGGGCCCGCTGCATCGTCCAAATTTACAATACCGCTTTCGTTTCGTAGTATGCCACCGATCGGCAACGAGTCACGCATGAAGACACCTCTAAAATACGGAATGCGCGTACGCTTTGCCAGTTGTTGCAGTTGTACGTTAGTTGTAATACCCGTGGGCATTTTTAACGTCTCTTTGACGTTTTTTTTTCCTTTTTTCTTCTTCTTCGATGTCACTCCCTGCCCGCGTTTATACGGAGCGAGGTAAAGTCCACGACCTTCCATGGCGCGATTGTGACGTCGCATCTCTTCTAACTGACGCAACGCGGCTTTGTTATCGTTCACGACTTTTGCGACTCCCGCCGCGCCGCCGGCCAGAGAACCGAGAACTCCCAGCAACGGTAGAATCGGTAATACACCGCCTCGTTTCGCTGCTGGAAGTATTCGTTTTTTCGATGCTCTCTTCTTCTTCTTCACGGTTTTCAAACCCATTCCTAATTTCCGCTTGACATTCATGGTCGCCCAGACGGCTGTAGCTGCAGCTCTCTTTCCGAGAGCCGAATCTTTCGCGATGACACGTTCTAGCGCTCTCTTGGCGAGTTTCTTGTCCGCCACGTGTCTGTCGATGAGGTCGTTGCTACGCGAATACGCTATGTCGTGTTCGCGACACGCCACGTCCAATGGATTAATACCTTGATCACCTCTGGCTAATCGTTCTTCCAGCCGAGTGCCCGGACCGCAAAACTGATAGCCTGGAATATGCAATTCGATCGGAAGTGCGTTTATCGCGCGGTTTAACAGGCCTCTGCCTTTTTTCGTTGGCATTTACCACAATTCTTTATCAATGGTGCGGGATCGTCGATGTGCGTTCGCCGCCACGGTTGATAATGTTCGTAACAGCAACGATAGGTCTGAACCTCCAAATCCGCCTTTATATGTTCCGGAAGTTTGTCCCACACGTAATGAATGTGTTCACCGCAAATCTGCAACAGAACAACTTTCGGCACAAATTGCAGCTGTTCGGCACTCAAATCGCAAATATCGGAAGGTCTTTATAGCAGGTCTTTGCTACTGAGCGACTCGCGGTTCCACGCACCTATAAATAGGCGTCCGATCCAGCTCTCCAGTCGGCAGTGTGAAAAAATGAAATTTGTGCGACAGCCGTTGGCGATACGCGTGACGAATTACGACGACAGGTCACGGTTGATGTGGGGCAATGTGGAGAATCGTAGGCACGGTACGGTGCTACCGACTACTATACGCGCGATCATTTGCGGCCCCTCGAATTGCGGTAAAACCAACGTTCTGATAAGTTTGCTGGAAAGTCCGCACGGTGTACGTTTCGAGAACGTGTACGTGTACTCAAAGTCGCTACAGCAGCCGAAATATCATATCTAGAGAATTTATTAACGTCGATCGATGGAATCGGTTACTTCACGTTCTCCAACAACAGTGACGTCATTCCGTCGAGCGATGAGTGTCCAAACTCAATCTTCGTCTTCGATGACGTGGCATGCGACAAGCAAAACGCGGTGAGAGAGTACTTCTCAATGGGCCGGCATTCGAGCGTTGACTGCTTTTATCTCTGTCAGACGTACGCGAGAATACCTAAACATATGATACGCGACAACGCGAACCTGCTGATCCTGTTTAAACAGGATGGCACCAATCTGAAACACGTGTACAACGATCACGTGAATACCGACATGTCGTACGATGAATTTTGCGCGTTGTGTAGCGAATGTTGGCAGCACAAGTACGGATTCGTAGTGATAGACAAGGACAGCTCGCTTAGTAATGGTCGATACAGAAAAGGATTTAACGTGTTCGCGATACCGCAAAAGCGATCAGTCGTTGTCGGTACTTTATCGAGGTAAAACGTCGGAGAGAGCAACACTTTACGTATTTCCGCGATGAGTGCGATTGACAAGAGCGATGATATTCGAGAACGCGAGAAGATTGTGAAGGAGATTGCGAAAACGAGCAAATCAATTCGCAAGAAACTTCGCGCGTTAAAGACCGGTAAGATCGAGAAGGACATTCAGTTGGACACGCATTTTAAACCTCTCATCGGGCCACTACGAAAGATCGACGAGAACTCGAGCGCGGTGAAGAAAGAGGAGCCGAAAAGCGACGCCGAGATCGACACGTTTTTCGAGGATGCGACGCCGAAAAAGAAGAAACGATTAGACTTCTCGTCGGATCCGACGCCGCGTAAATCTGATCAATCAAAAGCTCCATTGGATGTACCACCGATAATCTAATCTCCACCGATATCATCTCCGCCATACGTTGCAGCCGCCCACTTCGGGACGGCGGCAAGTAGCGGCCGAGCACGGTACGAGACCAACCGAGGGAATCACCACGAGGAATATAGGAGTACCACATGGGCGCATCTTTGATCCTGGTGGACAAGCGGCCCCTGCCGCCCACTTCGGGGTGGCCGCGAGGAGCGCCACAAGTATATTTCATGGATCCCGGTTAGCGAGAGGCCCTTCCGGGCAGGCGATAGCTTGTAAGTTAGGCGTACGCGAAGCCCATAGACAGCGATTATTATCGCTCGTCTCTTTCGGTCAATATGACCACACGTTTTGTCTCAAAGCTATTTCGATTTCACGTTACGAGGACAGGCCCACGAGTAGGATGTAAGATAAATATAGTTATAAGCACATAAGGCACGGCCAGTTGGCAGTTCTCTTACTTTACATTTATTATAAGTCGTGAGTTTGTTTATCTCACCCAGTTCACTGTTTACTTCTCGTTTTGCTCACGCTAACAATGAAATTACGTTTTATTTGACTTTAACTTTACGCGTGCGAGAATCGGGCGAAAAGTCGCGTAAATAGGCATGAACCACACACAATCTCCAGGATAAGCTCAGGCGAGGTCAACGAATAGGACCTGGTACTCCAGACGAGCCGGCGTCAACGTACGATAACGCGTTCGCATGATAGTTACACAGGGGTTTTCTCCGAGAACAGATAGTTGTAGCGCGTTCTTTGAGACCTAGTACACACCCCTAGTAGGTCGGCGTCAATGTCCGATGACGCGTTCTAAATCTAGAGCTTATTTCCGAAATGCGATAGTGGGGACGCGTTGCGAGGGACCTGGTACACGCCCCAAGCGGGTCGGCATCAAGCTGCGATAGCGCGTTCGGCAACTAGCGTTGCAGGGGTCATCTCCGAGAACTGACTGCGGGGGCGTCCTCTCGAGGACCTAGGACACGGGCCTAGGGGGTCGGCGTCAAAGTCGGAGGACTGGAAATGGACCCAGCCAGTTTCCGCCGGGAAGTCGGGTGCCAAAGTGTCGAGGGGCATCCCAGAGAGGGTGCGCATAGGTCGGCGTCAACGCCGGAGGTCTAGAATCGTCCACGGGCATTTTCTCCGGGGAAGTCGACCGCCAACGGACTAAGGAGCATCCCCGAGAGGGTGCGCACAGGTCGGCGTCAATTTCCGACCAAGATTTCAAAAACCTGGTGCAGCGGTGCCGTCTGGGGAGGTCCCACGCATGGTACTGGCAGTGGAAATTTCCACGTCGGGGCCCCACGATAAGAGTTAAGGGGCACACACGCGTCAACCACGCGAAAATAGCGTGTCGGCATGTGCGAAAACATGCAAAAACGGCTGACGTCAGCGTGGCGTGATCGCGAATATCGAATAACAACCCAAGAGTGGGGGGGATAGCGCGAGTGGCAGGGAGCCACAGCGAGCAACGTTGCTCTTGGCAGTCTATCGGATACAGTCGTAGCGTGCGGACGTTCTACGCACTGTATATAACAACCGGTAACTCCCGCGTTTGATTGCGCGTTAAATTTCTCGTTTAACAATAGCGAGCGGTAAATAGCTACCATCTGTAAAACGACACATTGCGTGCGTGAAGTGAAACATTGTAATAAATACAAAATTCAACGATTTATAATAAATAATCCGTCTTTAGTGAAAGTCGTGTCTCAAGATTAATTTAACATACTTACCTTCTACTCACCTTATCCCACGGCGGTGATACAACGTTGTCCATTGACTCCTTGGTGGTGCGAGACTCCGGGGAAGTTCATCATCGGCGACGATCCATCCTGGGCAGGAACCTGAAACAGAAGAAAATAAATTAGTATAGTTAATAATCGAGGCCAGCGGATATCCGATACGGAGAGCGCAGCGACGGTGATGGTCCATGGGGCATTCACCTACAACACAAAGCGGATATTTAATTATCGTTAATAATTAATATATGCGAGCGGTAACTTGGTATGCGGTAACGCGAGGATCCAGGGGACGCGGCAACAGTAAGCAGCTACCTGGTATGCGGTGAAGCTAGGATCCGGGGAAGCGGCAGCGACGGTGATGATCCATCGGGGATACACACCTGCAACAGAGGGGAGAAATTACCCTAATTAATATTAGAGATTATATCTCGAGCACATATGCGAGCGGTAACTTGGTATGCGGTAACGCGAGGATCCAGGGGACGCGGCAACAGTAAGCAGCTATCCGGTATGCGGCAGCGACGGTGATGATCCATCTGGGATATCCACCTGCAACAGAGGGGAGAAATTACCCTAACTTATATTAGAGATTATATCTCGAGCACACCTTCTCGGTAGTTATAGGTGAAACCGAGTGGCGACCGTGATTTTGGAAGTGATAACGCGTCTCCCACACTCTCAAACGGCCACGTCCGGCTACAAAGTAACGGCGAGAAAAGTGCAGCCTACAATAAAGTTCGAATTACCCGCAAACACGCCTGCTTTCGAAATCACTGACGACTCGGAGCTCGCGACGTCTATTCGAAAGGAGTTGGAAACGCCGGAGGGTCGAGAAGCGTTGCATGATACCGTGGGTCCACTGGGCCAAGAGTACATCGGGGCTCTTATGAGTGTCAACCCAAAGAGCGATATAGATACCGTGTACGGTGTTTATCTCGGCAACGATGGAATGATGCTCGGTAATAAACGTTTCAAGGTGGACAACGTGGATAACATGTATATCGGCGACGTACATTACATCGGCACACCTGGTATTTACGAGTTGATCTTTAAGAACGAGACTGATGAAAACATCTACACGGAGGAGGACATGCAAAAGTACATGAATATACTGTTCGAGACGAGTACTCATAGAGTCAATCATGATCCTCTCGGGCGAGTAATGTCCAACAGGGGAGACAAGTACACGAATATAATCAAGAAGTTGATACCGCCCGCATCCAGTAAGAAACAATCCGGAAAAGGATTATTCGCGCCTCGCGCGATGACGCTAACCGACAATAAGATCGATTACGTGCACTGAGATGATCCCAACGAGCTGGTGGATCGTCTGCGATTGCTCGACGCTTCGCGCCACGCTGGCAACAATGCTCACGACAACGAGATCATGTCGATCATTGAGGAATTTCGCGAAGCCGGTCTTATTATAAATTGAATCACGCGGCCGCGAGTCGTTCAATCAATGTTGAAATGCCGATCAGCAAATATGGAGTATTCGAGCAGATCAGAGACGTGCCGAACGCCGTTTCGCATCATAAGTGGAGCGGATTTGTGAGACATTTCGTGCGTAATAACGCTGTGTGTCGCATTGCTACGGATTTTGATGCAAAGTCGCTCAAGATTCGTCAAGTGGCGCAACCGGAGGCTGATACCGACGCCGTCAACAAACTATACGTGGATCAGTGCATTAAAAGGTTAAGCAATAATTGAGAAAGTCAGACGAGAAGCTGACTGCGTTTGAAAAGGACGTGCAAGCGTTACGGACTGCGATAAACGAGTTTCAGCATTCGATTACCGCTGAATCAGAAACGGCAACGGACAACAATGGACAAACGGACCAAGATCAGCTACGAACGACTAACAAGCGGCAACGAACGGCAAAAAACGGTTCAGGAACGGCTATCGGAGGGCTATCGAGTGACTAAAGAACAGCTATCGAGCGGCTATCAAGCAGTTAACGAACGGCTCAGGAACGGCTATGAACGGCTAACAAATAGTTATAAACGGTCAGCGGACGACAAAGAACGGCTATTGAAGGACAAGGAACGGAAATATACGGATATTGAATGGTTAAAAAAATTTGGAGATATAAATTATAATTTCTTTGCACATATTATTATTATTATTACGCGCCGACCAATTGCACCGATAAAAACATGACATCGTCGAAATCCGATGGACGTAAAAATATCGAGAAGCAACGACTCGTCGAGGAACTGCATGCTCCGGCGAGAAGAAATTTTCCCCAAAGACGCGTCATAGTACGAGGGTACGATGACCTGTGGCAGGCTTACATCGTCGAGATGCGTCCGTACTCACGTTTCTACAAAGGTTCCCACTTTATACTCACCGTCAGTGATGTGCTGAGCAAGTATGCGTGGGCTGTACCGCTCAAGAGTAAAGGCGGAAGCGAGACAGCCGACGCTATCGCTAAGATAATTCGGGATAGCAAGAGGTGCCCCAGAAACTTACAAACCGATATGGGAAAGGCATTTTACAACGCCGACATGCAACGATTCATAAAAAAACATAATATAAATCATTATTCCACATATTCGGTGATGAAGGCATCGGTCGTCGAGCGATTCAATCGCACGTTAAAGAATGACATCTAGAAGATGTTTACGCTCAACGGAAATTACAAGTGGGTCGACATGCTGCCGCGTCTCGTCACGGATTACAACGCGCGCAAGCATCGAACGATCGGTATGCGACCCGTCGACATTACTCCCGCGATCGCTGAAAGACTCCTGGGTACGGTGTACAGCGCGATATAGATCGCGGGTCCAGCAAAGTTCAAAGTAGGCGACTCTGTACGCGTCAGCAAGTACAAGACGATTTTCGAAAAGGGATACACGCCGAATTGGACAACCGAGGTTTTTAAAATTGTTAAAGTGCAGCATACTAATCCCGTAACCTATCTACTCGAGGACTATCGTGGAAAATCTATCACCGAAGGATTCTACGAGCATGAGCTGCATCGCGCAGCTTACTCGGACGTGTATCTCGTGGAAAAAGTACTGCGCAGGAGGGGTGACGAGGTTTACGTGAAATGGCTGGGATTCGATGGATCGCACAACTCATGGATACACAAGGACAATGTGGTTTAACTTATACAGACTGCATTTATTTTTACTATATAAAAATATGTGTAAAATATAAAATATGAAATATATACGAGGTATAAAATGTGAAATACATATAATATATTTTTATTAATATCCCATCCAATATCAAATGTTGCATACATCCAATATCTTTATTAATATCATGTCTAATATAAAACGTTATATTTCATACATTACATACAATGCATACATTATGTTGCATACATACATACATACATACATACATACTTATATTGCGTTACGTTATACGTTATACATTACGTTATACATTATACATTACGTTATACGTTACGTTATACGTTACGTTATACATTACGTTATAAATTACGTTATACATTACGTTATACATTACGTTATACTACATAATGTTACGTTATGTTACGTTATAAGGGTATTCGGTAATGTCCCCACGGTAGCGTATCGGTCGAATCGGGTATAATGTATCGCTTATCGTCGTACGGACTTAGAGCAATCTTTTTTTCACAACATGTATATACCTGATGCAATTTTGATCTTATACAGGACTGCTATCGCGTCATTTCAATGACATCACTCAGACATCGCGTGTAATCATCGAACGTTATCGTTCTCGCGACAACGTTACTCTTGACACCTTTAACCTTCTTCGTATCTTTCTTGCCATCGACTCGCAAGGCGTACATCTTTGCCCTAAGCCCGACGAATTCAGTCATTATCGCACCGTGGTTTTCGTCTTTCATCAAGCCCGGCACTTTCTTGTTCTCAAGCGGGATGCCGTACGCGTTGTCAACCGGGTAATCACTCGTGTCGAATCTATCGATATCGCGTTTCACGTTCTCGTACACGTCGTCGCATTCGACGTGGTATATTAGACTGTCCGTGTCAGTGTAAATAACTTTACACTTGTCTTGGTTTAGCGATCATTGTCTCCGCGCCGTATCTACCCTCCCAATGAGTCACAACACGCACGTCTACGTGATTAAGCACATTCTCCATCGTTTTACCAAATACCGCGTTGTTCATCAATTTGTATAAATTTTTCTCGAAATCGTTTGTCGCGCGCTTTCTAATCAGAGAGTTTAATTTGATGTAATCGCGGAGCCATGGAGATTGAGTGATTTGCAATACTCGGTGGATCTTTGTAACACGAAGACCATGACGTGTACATTGCTGCAGGTTGCGATAGTGTATGACGTAACGCTTCTTATCGCACACAGTCGCAAGAAGTTTTTCCTGCCGCTTGTCGGGCGGCGTATCGCGCGTCGGACAGAACGATAGGTCAGCGTGCGTGTCGTGTTTATTTTGCGGGTACTCAAGGTCGACTTCGAGAATGTAGCCTGTCGGAGAATCCAGCGCGACATCCATATCATTAAAATTGGCTACGTTGTCGACCCATCGAAAATCGGCGTAAGGCAATGGTTGACACATTGCCCAGCCGTACAAGTTGTTTACATCAAAATACATCAGGTACGACGATGGTTTCGATGGATCGTACGACTGCATGTACTTGTTATTGGCTCGCGCGTATCTGCCTGAACATTGGCTCAAACCGCCGCGTATACCACGTTCGATAAACATGACCATGTCAATGTCGGTGAGCAGTTCGAAATTTATGCGAGTATGTTTTAACATGGCATCCCACGTATACCCGGGAAGAGTATAGTAATAAGCGGGGTCGAGCCCATAACTTTTGAAGCAACTGTCACGGAAATTTTCAAAAATATCAGCCAATAACAAGACATCCGTTTTGAGGTAAAGATCGCTGTATTCGCCCAAGTTTCGAACGGAGAACCGCTGCCAAACGTTCACGGCGTGCGCGTAATCGCTCTTGGATTCAGTGTCAACTACCAAGGAACTGTAAAATGATTCGCGCGGCGGTAAACACGTGTCCTCCAACTTTTCGACGCAATCCACGTATTCGTATGGAAAGACGCCTTTTCGCGTCAGTAATTCAAAATCGTGAACGGATAATTTGGAAAATTTGGAACGTACAATTTTTAATTTGTCCTTATCGAGGAAGGATGCTAATTTTTCGAGACTAGTGTTGAGAAATTTTAACGAATCGATGAACCGTAACTTTATATTGTTTCGCGAATCTGATTTGTCGGCTGTGTCTTTAACGTTTTTCGTGAACAAGATATTTTTTTCTTTCGTTATCGGTAGTACGTCTATCGAGCCTTCGAACACGGTAGCTATTTCTTTTATGATAAAATGCGAATCGTAGCCTGATAAATTGTGAAAAACTACGGGAATGACATATGAGTTTTTATAATTTAGATTACAGTTTGAATGCGCGGGGCCTCTGTAGCGACCGGTCAGATGGCAATGATCGCGTACCCGCTCGTCGTCCGGTGCAAAAGGTTTTTCGCAAATGTGGCAGTGCGTCGCGCTGTGAAATGCATGCCACTGTTCTTTCGAGAGAGTCTCCATGGGGATATTTGTTGATAAAATACCCTTTACGCGATGTGCTATTTCCTCGAATTCGTTGGCGAACCACGCGACGCAATCCTTATCGCGACGAAACCGATACGTAGATAATGAATCGTCGTACGAGCACTGCACGTAGTATCCTACGCTAAATACCTCGTGGCGTTGATAGGCGTACGTGGACGCTTGCGGATTAGCATCCATCTTCTCCAGGGTGCATTCAAAGTCGGCGTATACCACGAACGGAAGACGCTCCTTCCTGCTGTAATTGCGGAAGCTCAGCCATTTATCGTCCTCGATCGGTAGTCGGATGGCTCAGTCGTTCATCTTTTGACAATCAATGGCGTGGACTTCTAATTTCTCGCTCGTGTAGAAATAATGTAAGCATCTGAAAAAAAAAAACATAATTATTTACTATTTTTTAAAACAAAGAAAATTTATTTTATATAAAAATATATACTCACCGATCGCAAAAGTATTTCTTTCTCCTATTCTTGCTCACTTGCGAGCTCACGAGGCGGGATAGGTTCTTGATTCACGCGAAATGTCCCACGTTGTCGTCTCCGTGATCTGGTAGGTACAACAAATTGACGTGCCTATTCTTTTTACTATCGGTGAGCCGTATCGGTAAGATTACAAGTTTCTCTTTCTTCTCAATAGTATATACATTGATTGACAAGTCGTTGAAATTTTCCAACTTTTTTATCTGGTTCAACGTCATTGGAAACTCAATGTCCTGAAGATTTAACATGGTCGTATAATGGGGGTACAAGGATACCCGTTCCGGATGTCTTTCGACTGGATATAGAGCGGCGACCACCGACCACGCAAAATATGCATTGTCCTTTGATTGCACATTGACCACCGCTCTTTTTGTCATTATCTCTCGCGGAATTTCCACAATACACCCCGCATGCAATGGATTACGTTTGTTGACGTTAACCATTAAATTTAGTATACGCGACAACGCCCACCCGCTGTCGCTTTCCTGGAACTCTTCGAGTTTCGCCAGTGTGGGTTCGATAACGCGCAAGTCGTACCACTCTTGCAGGTCGGACGTACGAAAGAGTTCATAGTTTCTCGTAGCAATACTCTTATTGTCACGTTTATTACCCGTCACAAATTCACCATTGAACACGGTATTCACTTTCACGCTGTTGTGCTTTTGCATGACGTTCCGCACACGATCGAGTATAGTGTCTCTCGCATTTTCGAGAAATTGACGAGGTTCGATGTGCTTGGAATTAATCACCGCACCGGTCAGTATACGACTTTTGATAGCCGTATCGATCTCTCGCCAAACGAGTCTTTCCGCGTTATTGCCGCCGCCACTACTGGTGCCCGCGACCACTACATTACCACCGCCGTGTATAAAACGTCTCTCTAATCGAGTTCTCGCACCCTCGAGTTCCGCGATTTTCGACACCAAAGAATGTCTAGTTCCAGGCAAGAGTCGCGGACGTTTGGCGAGACTGTGTTCTTTGAGCTGCCTAACGAATTCCTCGCGACTGCGGTCTTTGAGCTGTCTGACGAATTTCTTGCATCGCTGCACCCACGCGAAATACTCGCTCAAGGTAGCGACTTGGTGCGACTGCTCTAACAGGTCGCGCGCGATTTGCCCGAAGTTTTCCATGTTTTTTACCGTCTCTTAATTTTTTATTTTTTATTAGATCACATCACACACTTCTACGGAGCACTTACACGTGACTCGATCACACCATAAACATGTTCCTTCGCACTCCTGAACGTGAAAGTGCATACACGCAAAATCATGAAAAAAGAAGGGGATGGCATTTTTATACCAATCATACAAATTTTGCCACGTTAACCAAGCGCCATAGTTATCGAATATCGATTTCTCAAGTATTTTCTTTGTACGTTTAGAATCGTTGCATTGGTAGAACTTTATCGAAGGACGCAAGTTGTCCATCACCAACACTTCGGCACACCTCCCACTACCTGCAGGAATTGTAATGTATAGAGCATCACCATTAAACTCAATATCTTTAGAAATGTCCCTCGCCCAGAAATAAATGTCTACTTTTTTGTAATATGACAGGGCATTACGTCTTTCTTCGTCCTCTCTCTCTTCCTCTCTCCCCCACTTACCCGACATTCGTCTATGCACTTTACGTTTCAAAATACATGGCCTGTACCATGGAGGCTCAGGATTAGCGTTAACAATTTTTTGTCTGACTACGCGTCCGCTAAGTTCACGATTGCGAAGAATCTTCACCGGTGATAATTGTTGAACACCCGTTTCTCCTCGCAGATCTTTTTTTCCTTCCTCTCTTTCGCACTCATCCCACATTCGTTTATACACTTTACGTCTCACGTGGTAAGGCCAGTCATATGGAGGCTCGGTTTGAATATCGACTCCTTGTCTGACTACGCGTTCACTGGTTCCGCGTATACCGAGTTCGCGATCGCAAAGAAACTTCACCAGTGATACTCGTGGCACGGTCGGTTCTTCTTCCAGATATTCTTTGCCCTCTAAAGTATTGATGATATCATGTTTGTAACGATGCACCCCGAAATGTGCATCGTCCCGGCCGTTCACCAGCCGAGCCGCCCGACCGACCACCCGTCGGGCGAAGAACGGGGGCGGAATGCCCCCACATATCTTTTAATGTAACAAAAGTCGGCGCACTCGCCGCCGCCTCGGATATCGATTCGGAGCGACCGATCGATATCCGAGAGCGCCCGAAAACGTATCGAGCGTCTTCGCGACTCCGGAGCGCTCAGCGCCCCTACTCCGGCGCGACATCCCCACCACGTGCGTCTTCACGTCAAACCCCCGCTACCGAAGTAATGAGCCCTGGGGGGTATAAAAAGGCAACGAATTTGCCTAATGACAGACTCCGTCGTGAGACAGTAATCCGTCCAGACCTGTCCGCTGCTCACGACTTCCAGTCCCGATCCCGCTCCGAGCAATCACCAGCCGTGTCGACGAGGTTGAGAGTACTCAGTCTCTATTCGGGAGTTCCCGTACGCCGACACCGCTTTTTCCTGATTTCCGGTCGCACTGGTGAGGTTGAGCGTACTCGTCTCTTCCGAGAGTTCTCGGTTACCAGTGCCACCGTTTCTCGCCCGTTAAAAAGTCCACGTCTTGTACGGAGCGTTCTCCGTACGTCGGGCGTACCCGGCCGTGGCCTTTTGCCTTCCTCGACGCGTACTGTACAGAGCGTGCTCTGTCCTGCCGGGTGTTCCCGGTTACCGTCCGCGTGTACTGCGGAGGAGAGTACTCCTCCCAGTCGGGTGTACCCGATTACACGCAGCTTCCTGGCATTATTTCCACGATCCTCGTGCCGCGTATCTTTCGCCATTTGTACGCATTCGCCCGTGCGAATTATACACGCCTCGTGTCATCATATCGCGCACCTACCCGCGCCGCGTGTACGCCTCGCGCCTTTCTAAGACATTTACGCGAATCCCCGAAATTAGGCGCCGCCCACTCACCGCGGTACTTTCACTTTCTAGCGCCGCCCCGCATAGACTATCGACGCGCCCATCGATCGCGAGCCGAAACATCCCGCTAGCTACCGCCGCGAGCCGTTTCCGTAAATTCGGGAAACTAACGACGCCCCGCCTTGCGCTGTCAAATACAGATTGTAATACGTACACGAACTCGCCGTATAAACTGTATGTAAACCAGTTATTTAATACAGATTGTAACACGTACACATATTAGCCGTGTAAACTATATGTAAACCAGTTATTTGATTAAAGCGAATACATTATCTTTAAACCAGATCTTCGAGTATAAACCCGAGTATAAGCGCTCTTTCCTCCGCACCTTTTTCTCGACCCTGACCACGCCGCGAGCTACGATCCGAGCTTCGAGACTACAGGTTGTTTTATGTTCATAATAAGAAGATTTAATATGTGAATCGTAAGAGTATTCATAATACCTGAAAAATTCATCCCATCCACTTACAGTCGCGGTCAGAGCAGTTGCAACACTTAAAAAAATAAACTTATTTGCAAAAAGCTATAACTATAACTTGTAACTATAACTTATTTTCCTAAACTTACTAAAAAAAAAAGTGTTGCAACTACTCTGACGCGCACTTATTCACGGTAATGTCTTTTTTATTCAGCGTGTGCAAATTGGGCACATATTACAGAGAAAGATCTGATACATCGGAAGTCTGCAGTTGGAACAGGATTCTCCCGATATCGCATTGCGTGGCCCAATTACATGCTCTCGAACGGCATACATGTCCCCGACACCCGCGTCTGACAGTCTGATCATACACGAGGTACACACGGCTAGGTCACCACCCGTGGAATAATAAAAGCTTACAGAGCAACACTTTGTACGTCCGTTCAGCGCAATGATTTCCGCATTAGGCACTCTCTTTTCGATAATGTCCGCAAAATCTTCTCCCTGAGGGTCACTAATGTTGTCACTGTCATCCGACAATGCGTGATCTTCGTCAAATGATTGGACTGATATCGCCTCGAAATTATCGTCTATAATTTCCATTAGCTCTTTATCGAACAACTCATTTAATTCTAATCGTAAGTCTCGTACTCTCTCTATTTCCATCTGCTCTTCGTCGGATGATTCAGTTAAGTCTATTGTCTCTATTTCCATTTTGCAGATTTTTTATAAAAAAAAATCTTCCTCCATATCGAACACTTGGCACAGAAAATTACAAAATACTTTTTAGCCGATATACCAACGCGCACACTTTCAAATTACATACTGTGGTTTCGAAGCGCTGCGTTCCTCCTTATATACTTTTATCATCTTTTTTAGAAAATCTCCAAAAATATGAGTTTTTGCATTCTTTCTAGAAATCTCCAAAAATGAGCTGTTGCATTCTTGACATATCATAGTCATAAAAGGTTTCTTGACATATGATAGTCCTAAAAGGTTTCTTGACATATGATAGTCCTAAAAGGTTTCTTATCATATGATAGTCCTAAAAGATTTCTTACTGTAATTGGAATTCTACTTTTCCATTAGTTGTTAGTGGTTAATAATTGTTTGAAAGATGTGTTGGCTTTCTCTTTAACGTTGTCTAAATGCCTCCCCCTTCTCCTAAATTCCAGAGCGCGAGCTTAATCCTCACCATCACCACGTCATAGTTTTAAAAAAGTGGGAGGGTGTTGCCGCGTATACGCTCCGTTAATTTTATGCGATCGGTCAGTCTTGTATCAGCCGCTTGTACAAACGGTCGACTTGTTATAACCGAGAGTGAAAAAATGTATTCCGCTGAGGGAAGCAACAGTGGTGGCATACGCATGAATTATTACGTGCCAATTCCCGAAGCTGAAACTCCATCGAGTGAGAACAAGTAAGTTTTGTTTAATTTCTAGTCTCCTATTTTGTACTTTTGCAAATTGTATTATTTTATAACTCATCTCGTTATTTCATACAGCACTTTGTTGGAGCGTCGTGCGGTGCGTATACTCAGCAGACGATTTGGCTTGACACATACAGCTTACAAATATTTGGACATTGGGATCAGCGTGAGACCTCCACACGGTTCCTTTGTGGAACTGATTCTTGGCGACAACCGAGGATTTCAAATCGCGATGCATCATGGAACGTGGACGGCGCTCATCGATAGACGCATTGATGTCGAGCGACTCGTGCAGTCAACTGTCGGTCAGTCGCTGACTATTCAAGACCTAATACTCGAACTTGTACAAATGCGTGATGATAAACTTGTAAAATTGTCATCGCGCAATAATTATTTGTACATGAAACCTGCAACTATTATCTTTTTACTCAAGCTCGAACACTGCGTCGAGCATGTCTTCCGCGAGCTATATCAGCTTGCGAGAGAGGTAGATAGGAAATTCATCAATTTTGCAAGTATGCTACGAAGAAATCGTATTACCGAAAAATGCGACGCTGTTAGTATCTTGCGCGGCATTTACGACCAAACGTCAATTGTAGATTGCGAACTAATAGCGTATGCTATGGATGACATTATGTATGATGCATCGAGAAAGAGATCTTTTGATATAGTAGGTTAACATGAATAAATGTGTAACATATATCTAAAATATTTTTTTTTATTTATTTAATTTTCCTTCCACATTCTCCACCTGTTTCTTATTAAAAATGTTAAAAATTAAATACCAAGCGCATGATGCGCGATATATGAACGCGAGCGAGCGCGAGAAGAGCGAACGGAAGAACGCGGGCGAGTGACACCTAACGACTCGAACGGTGACGTAAGCGGGCGAGCGTGCGATGATGGTGATGATTGAATGGTAACACATTTGGGCGAGCGGGCGGGTGGCGGCGGCGGCCTCTGTTCAGCGCGCGGTACGCGACCTTATCGGTTTTTGGGAAAAGAAAATCTCAAAAATGTTGCATTGTTCTTAAATTAATCATTATCATACTCCTCGACGGAGGTAAGTGCCGATAACATAGAGGGGGGTAAGTGCTCATAAGATAGGTAAGTGCAAATAATCCCCCCCTTCATCCTTCTTATCACTGTCATATTCCTCGACGGAGGTATGTGCTGATAAGATAGGTATGTGCTGATAACCCCCCTTCACCCTTCCACCTTTTTTATCACTGTCGTACTCCTCGACAAAGGTATGTGCTGATAAGATAGGTATGTGCTGATAACCCCCTCCCCTCTCCCCCTCCACCCCCCTCCCCTCCCCCATTTTTTATTACTGTCGTACTCCTTGACGGAGGTATGTGCTGATAAGATAGGTATGTGCTGATAACCCCCTCCCCCCTCCCCCTCCTCCCCCTCCCCTCCCCCATTTTTATTACTGTCGTACTTCTTGACGAAGGTATGTGCTGATACCCCCTTTCCCCCCCCAGGTGACGTCATCTGGTTTAGAAGTTACATAGTATACCTACTCAGAAATGACTCAATAGCGTGAAACTCGAGTAGAAAAAAACCGGTTACGACATGTTCAATTATGAAAAACATTTATGCGGTCCGATTTGAAATTAGAGGCATATAGTTATGATCAAAATTACGAATATCAATTTTTTCCGAGAGTCCCTTCCTTGCGTCCATAGCGCTTGCACAGCGCGTAGTGAGCCTCTCTCATGTGCCTGTAGCGCGCACGCTGATCATGATACTACAGGCATATGGGACCTACTGTTTTACGCCGATTCCGAACGGCTAAATCGAGAGGCTTTTTCTTGGCAAGAATACTCTCAGTGGTTTGCCATTGCCTTCTGAGAGGGAGCACGAGCGAAAATTTCTAGGTCCTACCGGGAATCGAACCCGAGACCTCTAGCATAGCAAACCGGTGCGCTGGCTGCTAAGCCACGCTCGATTCCAGAGTAATTTTCCGAGAGTAATAATTGGGAAAATGGATGCAATGTGTGATAATTGTCAAGCCAAAAAGTCTAAAACTTAAGCACCTGGAATGTGTTGTTCAAGCAGAAAAATTAAACTACCGCCTTTAAATCAACCACCCGACACACTCCTTATGTTTGTCCACAATACGGATATTGAAACACAAATGAACCCCGACAGCACACGATATCCTATGGACGCCCATTGGAGTCCATTTGAAGTTCCTGGACTTCAAATGGACTCCAATGAACGTCCATAGGATATCGTGTGCTGTCGGGAAAGTTGTTTGAAGAAAAACGACCCCCGGGCGAAGCCCGTGTAACCAGCTAGTTATTTAATTAATACTAAACATAAAATCTTTAGTCCATATTTATGTAAATAAAACTTATTAATGACAATAATTAAAAAGTAAAACATATTCTATTATATTCTTCAGTCCTTTCTACCCCTATTTCAAATATAATTCTTTAAGATTTGGTTGATTAAACTCAGCTTTATAAAACTTCTATGTATGTACGAATTCTCCGAAATTTGAAATGTGTGTAACACGAGAACTGATCAATCAAATTTTAAAGAATTATATATGAAATAGAGGTAGAAAAAACTTTTTTTTTTGACGCAGGAGAAATCTTGAACTACTGGGATCCCTGGGGCTCGAGTCCCAGGTTTACCCAGTAGCCTCTTTCGGGGAAGACCCCCTCGGCCTCCGGGGAGAGGCATAAGCGGGGGGAGTGTGGGATTGTATAGCATGCACATCGCTCACGATACTGCATGCATACCCTGCCCACTAAAACTCCTGCGGATGTCCCTCACGGCGCTCGGTGTCATGGGGAGCCCCGGAAAACGCACTGATTCTTCCGGGGCCCCCCAGCGCCAGGCCCAGACTTGGGCGCCAACCCGGGAGACGCCGCCGGCGTCTCCCCCGGCTCTTTGGAGCCGCCTCCTGAGACCAACGCGGCGGAATGGGGGGACATCCACCCAGACCGCCGCCCCTCTAGCAGGGGTGGGTTATGCTGCGAGCGTGCGGTAAACCCCGCCCGCACGCCCGCTCCACCCCCGCGGTCCCACCTTTAGTTTTTGGGGGGGACCCGTAAGTACGGCCGTTGGCCGGCGTCGCCGACGGCAACGGCCTCCTCCCGTTCCGAGGGGGGGAGAAGATACCTCCTGTGCGCATTAACTGTGCCCTTCTCTCCCCCGGCACTGTCATGTGCTGTCCCCCCCCCCCCGCAACCGGAATCGCGACAGGGGGGCCGCTCCTGGGCCTGCGCCGTCGTAAAAAATAACGCCGCCGCCGTGGTGGCGGCGGCGGTCTGCGGCCCGGACCCACCCCGTCGCTCCAATTGCTGTCACTAGAGGGGGGTGGTGTTTCCCCCCTCCTGACGCGTTCGGCTGCCTCCTTCTGCGACATGACTGCGCCGCAGAAGGAGACGAACGCCCTCCATTTGACCTCGCCCTCCTCTCCCCCAGTCACCGCCGCGGCGATGATGGTCGGGAGGGCGAGGTCGTCTCCTACACTTGCCCGGAGGACACGGCGCTGCTTCTCCCACGCTGGGCAAAACTCCAGCGTATGCTGCGCCGTGTCTGCCTCCTCCGGGCAGTGATGGCAGCGCGTGGTGCGCTCCTTCCTGATTCGGCACAGGTAATCACCGAAGCACCCATGCCCGGTGATCACCTGTGCCGTGTGGAACGTAAGGCCTTTCCCCTTACGTTCTACCCACTCCCCTAGGACCGGCCGGATGGCCTCCCTGACCCTCCTGCCCCACAGTTGGGGGTTCGCGAGGAACTCCTCCCAATCTCGCAGGAGGACCGCTTTGGCCTGGAGCTTCAGCGCCCTCTTAACCCTCGCCGTGATGACCCCCCCCCCCCCCGTCCCTGATCGTCTTGGTCCGCATATACACGCGTGTATGTGACCTGGCGATCAGGTGAATCGGGGGGATTCCGGCGAGGGTAGTCGCCCCCACGTGTGACACGGTCCGGTAGGCCCTGGCGGCTCTGTTGGCTATAAGCCTTTGGACCGCCGCCAGCTGCCCACCAAGGCGGGCATTGCTGCCCACCTTTTCCTCCCACACCGGTGCTGCGTACAACAGCACCGAGTGGACCGTGGCCACGTAGAGGCGACGCACGCTCCCGCTGGCCCCGCCAATGTTTGGCAGTAGCCTGGCCAAATTATTGGCCACCGCCCTCGCTTTTAGAACCACGCGGGAAACGTGTTCGCCAAAGCTCCTTCTCCGGTCGATCCACACCCCCAGATATAGGAGGTGGGGAGTGATCGGGACCTCCGTCCCCTCCACCCGGACGCTGAGTCCTTCCGGGGGTGGCCCCCCTCGCGAGGCGACCGTTGTAACACATGGTCGCCTGCGTCTTTTGGGGGGCCACTTTCAGACCCAGCGCCCGGATGGCGCGCACCACGCTCGCCGCCGCCACGTTGGCCAGCCTGATTGCCTCCCGCCAGCCCTCCCCGCTGACCCCCAGGAATATGTCGTCTGCATATCCCGTGAGCCAGCATCCTCTGGGGAGGGCCACCCCGAGGACCGGGTCGTAGGCGATGATCCAGAGCAGGGGTCCCAACACCGACCCCTGCGGAACACCGCGCTCCACGAGCCTGATCCTCAGGACCCCGTCCCGGTCCGTGTACCTCAAACCTCTGTCCCGGAAGTAGTCTCCGACGACCCTAATGAGGTAGGGAGGGACGCCGAACCGCACTAGCGTCCTCCCTATTACCTCCCAGGGGAGGGTGTTGAAGGCGTTGACGACGTCAAACGACACCCCCAACACCACTCCCCCCTCCTCAATCTCGGCCTCCGTGCTGGAGAGGACGCGCCTAATCGCGTCCACGGTTGACCTCCCCGCACGGAAGCCGAACTGGTCGTCGGAGAGACCTCTTCCCTCCCCACGGGACAGCAGGTGCCGGACGAGGCGCTCGGCAATGATCCTCTCGAAGATCTTGCCCACCTCGTCCAGCAGGCACACGGGCCTGTACGCGGACGGGGAGTCCGCGGGCTTTCCCGCCTTTGGCAGGAGGACCAGGCTGGCCTCCTTCCATCTTTTGGGGAACCGGCCGGCACGCAGGCATGCGGTAAAGAGATCCCGCATCCAGCCGGCCAGCTCCCCCGCGGCCAAGACCCAGACCCTGCCTGGGATCCCGTCGGGGCCAGGGGCCTTCTGCCTCTTGACCCCGCGGATGGCCCTCGCCTCTTCCTCCTCACTGACCCCCAGGTCCTCCTTCCATTCCGGAATTCTGATTTCCGGAAAGAGGACCTCTCCTCCTCTGTCGGCGGGGAATAATGTATCCACCACCCCGCCGACAAATTGGGGGGCCAGTGTTTCCGTGAGCGGGGGCGTCCATGGCTTGAGCTTGTCCATGACAAGCCTATACGGACGCCCCCACGGATCATCCGAGAGCGTGGCGAGAAGCTCCTCCCAGGCCTTCCTCTTGGCCGCGAAGATGGCGCGGGAGAGCTCCTGGCGGGCAGAACGCCAGGCCTCCCCCGTCTCCCTCTCGTCGAGGGCCCCGCGCCCAGCGCGGGCCCTCAACCACCGCCGGCACGCGCGGACGGACGAGCGCCGAAGCTCGGCGATCTCGCCCGTCCACCAGTAGGCGGCTCGCCGGGGGGGAAGGGGGCGGACGCGGGGCATCGCCGCGTCGCACGCTCGCGACGCGGCCTCCACCAATCGACCCGCCTCCGCGTCCACGTCCACCTCCCCCGTCCCCACGGCTAGGGCGTCGCCCTCCGCCTTACCCCAAGTTAGGACCAGGATCGCCGCTTGTAGGCGATCCCGGTCCAACTTCTTGAGGGCCCATCTCCGCCGCGTTTTCTCCGCGGCGCGGCGGCGGGACAGCGCTGCCGGAGGGGTGGCCCGGACCATCATCTCCATATATCTGTGGTCCGACAGGGACTCTAGGTCCGTGGCCACCCTCCAGCCGTGTATCTCGCGCGCGGCAGGGGGAGTCGCCCAGGTGAGATCGATCACCGAGGCCCCCTGCCGGCGCACACATGTGCTTACTCGGCCCGTGTTTATGAGACACAGGCCGAGCCCCGCCGCCCACCCCTCCAGGACGCTGCCCCTCGCGTCAGTGCGCGGGGAACCCCAAAGCGTGGACTTCGCATTGAAGTCCCCCGCCACTATGACCCGGCCAGTAGGGCATCGGCGGACGCATCACTCCATATCGTGGAGCGTCCGCTCGAACCTGGCCAGGTCCCAGCTCGGAGGGGTGTACACGCCCACTACGGAGGTGGACCCCCAATGCACCGCCACAAAACCCACCCCGGCCTCACCACGAGTGCACGGGGGGGCCTGTGACAGTGCCCGCCATGTGATAGCCGCGGAGCCACTGCGGTCCTTGGCCCAGCAGGGGTGGCCTGCTGGGACCCTGTAGGGCTCCGCGACTATCCCCAAACCACACCCGCGCTCTGCCATCGTGTGGATAAATAAATCCTGGGCAGCGCGGGCGTGGTTCAGATTCGCCTGGAGGACCCTTACGGACATTGATCTTCCGTGTAGTCCATCGGGTCCTCCGGCACCTCCCTCACCTTTGCCGCCAAAGCGGCCCCTCCTCCGATGTAGCCGGGTCCGAGTGGGGGCTCAGGTTCGTCCCTGGGTTCCACCCAACCCTCGGAACCCTCCCCCGTCGCAAACTCGGCAAGCCACCCGAGAGCGGCGTCCGTCACGGCATTCGTGGCCGCGGCCTCCGCTCTCAGCTCGGCCGCCGCCGCCTCCGCTCCGCCCATGGCCCCCGCGATCTCCCCCTCCAGCGATCTTATGATCCTGAGGCTGAGATTCGCGGGTTCCACCCCTGTTACTCGGGGGCCCGTGGGACGGGTCCCCGAGGCTACCGCCTCCGGCGCGGGAGCGCCCTTTGCGTCCGCCACTCCAGCCGAGGGGGCTTTGGGCTCCTTGCCCTTCCCCTTTTTTGGTGGCGGCGGTTGCACCTCTCCCTCCCCCCTTCCCACCGGAGCACGACTTGCCCCCGATCCGGTGGTCGGAGGGGCGGCCAGCCCGCTCGCAGACCGCGCATTTCGGCGCGGCCGTGCACGAGCGGGCCTGGTGGCCCACTACCCCGTACCGGTAGCAGCTGCCGGTGCGGTCCACCTCGTTTTTACAGGTGGCTCGAGTGTGGCCCACCTCGAGGCACCTGTAACACTGGAGAGGGCGCTTGTCGAGCAGTTCGACTCGCGCCCTCACCCAGCCCACGCCGAAGTGACGCTCCCTCGCCACCACCTTCGCCACCGCCAGCGGGCACCTCACGAAGAAGGTGTTAAGCCCGTCGGGGGCCCGCCGCGGCGGCCCCACCGCGATGCTGGAGGGGGCCACCCCGCCCTTGGCGGAAAGTGCCTCCTTTAACTCCCCCTCCAGCACCGAATCGTCGAGTCCGCTGAGCCTTAGCTCAGCGGACATCGCCGGACGGCCGACGCGGACGCCCTCCTTGCCGGCAAGCAACGCCGCCATCTTTTCGGCCAGGGCGTCCGCTTTGGCGCCGCAGTCCGGCCCCGCCACCTCGATAATCAGGGCATTGGTGGCCGTCCTTCTAACATTGAAGGGGGGCTCAATCCCCAGCTCGGGGAATTTTATGCTCCGTCTCACGAGGAGCATAACCTCCCCGTAGCTTCCCTCTGGGCAGGTCAGGGTGACCGCTGCCGTCCTCGGCACCTTGCGTTTCCCCGACCCGCCCGGCCGTGTGATCGTCGTAGCCCCCCACCTCCGGCCCTCCTCCGGGACGCACCACCGGTGCCCGACCCGCTGGCCGCCGCAACCGCGGCCGCGGCCCGCTTCGAAGGAGGGAGTGGCACCCGTCCCTTTCTCCCTTTCGCCCCACCGCCAGCCCCGCCGGCGACCGCCGCCGCGTACGACCTGACGGCCGCCCCGGCGGGGGGACGGGGCACAGACACAGGCGGAGGACCCCGAGGCTGCGGGAGACCCCCGCCCACCCCGGCGCCTCTCCCCGCCCCCGCTCTCAGCGGTGGCTCCCCCGTCGTTCCGACCCCAGAAGGGCTGGCTCCCCTTTTCCTCTCCTTTCTCTTCTTCCTGGCGGAGACGGCCGTCCACTCGGCCCCCGCCGTGGAGAGGGGCGGCGGCAATACTCCCCCCGCCGGCGCCGACGTCGCGGGACCGGGTGCTGGGGCAATACGCCCCAGCCTCCGGTCCATCTCCTCCGCCAGCCGGCACAGCTGAGAGGCCGACATCCTCTCAAACTGTCGGAGCATTTGGTCCCTCAGGCTCTCCATGACCTGAGGGATCGGCTCCGACAGCTCCATCGCCCTGGCGGCGGCGGCAGCCTCCCCGCCTACCGCAGCGGCCTCCCCCCGAGGGGGTACAGCCCCCTCCAACAGAGCCCGCCTTCCTCTAACGGGCGGCCTATACAGGGGGGGAGCCCCTTCTTTGCAAGCTCCTCCCTGTGCCGCTCGTAGGAGCTCTCCTCCTCGCCCACCTCCATGGGCTCCGGAGGAGGCTCCGCCATCTCCTCCGTCGAGGGTTTGGCGGTCGGGGCCTTCGGAGGCGGCCGGCCCTCCTCAGAGGATGAAGTGCAAATGACCCTCACCCTCTTCTTCGCAACCCTCTGTCGAGGGGCCGACCCCCCAGCAGGGGGCTCTTTCTCCTCCCTGAGCTGCTGCAGCTGCCGTTGGAGCTCCAGCACCTGATTTTGCAGCAGCGCATGTTGCGCTTGCTGCTCCCTCAGCCGCTGGATCTCTTTCTCCTGGGAGGAAATTTTCCCACGCAGGTCCTCCAGCTCCGCATCCCTCGCGTCGCTGGAGGCCAAGCCCGCCTGCCTTCGGGCAAGATGCTCGACCGCGGCCGTGATGTTCGCCGCGGCCCTGTTGAGCCTCCCCTGCAGGGGGCCTTGGAGATTGCTCGACTTGCTGACGACCAAGTCGATGCTCCTTACGCTCTCCAGGATAATCCCCGGCAGGGTCACCGTCGGGGTCAGGCTAAGCTCTTCACTCGTCTTCTTCTCGAGGACCTTCCTGCTGCCTGAGAGGTTCACAGGCGTCTCGGTGTCCATGACACCCCTCAGGTCCTCGAGGATATCGGCGATCTCCCGCCTTAGTTCCACGAGCCTCTTCTCGTAATAAGCCCCCCCCCCCCCCGTGGGCTTGCGGCCCCGCGTCTCCTCGACTCTCGGGGCCGGGGGCATATCTTTGCCCCTTGGCTGGAGGACTACGTTCTCCAAGGCCACGATGTCCTTTTTGGCCCTGGAGAAGACAGGCCCCATGCCTACCTCCACGTCCTTCTCGCCCGTTGTTACCACCTCGGGCGAACTACTACGGGAGCTCTTGCGAGAACTCGATGGCTGAGCGGGGGTGCCGCTGACAGATTCAGCGGCCCTGGCTGCCCCTTTCGCTCGCTTCTCCCGCACGCTCTTTGGCGCGGGCTTGTCACTGGAGGATTTCGCATCCGCGATCCTCTCCACACACACTTGGGCTGGGAAACCCCGGACCTCTGTTCGATATTTTTGGAAACTGGTTTCTTTATTTGTGACATTTCATTTCATCATTTTTTTCACCTCCTAATATCTTCGTCTGTGTGCCTGTGTGTAAGTATGTGTGCGTGTACACGGGCCCGCGAAGCCTCATCCCGGGGGATCCGGGAGACCCAGGAACGTGGAACGCGCGAAGGACAGTGGCCTCGGCGGTGGCCCCCGCGAAGACGAGCACGGTCCCGTCCGGTCACCAACCGGCAGTACTTGCCCCCGCGAGATTATTCGCCCGCTGGTGGGGCAGCCAGGTCATGCTGGTTAGGCCGACCCGGGCCCCTGTACTATCGAGCGCCCAGGGAATGTCGAAACCCTGTTTAACCGCTGTACCCTCTGCCACGACGCGCGCACGACAACCCGAGCCCCCGGAGGCCCCCGGCGGAAGCCCGCGGACCCGATTGTGAGTGTAATGTGTAGTGTGTGAGTGTGTGTGTATGGTTTAATTTCGGGGTTTTCCTTCCCCTAGGCCGGTTGCTAAAGAGCTGTCGAGCCCGGCCTGCCCGCCCCTCACTGCTGCCAAGGCGGCCGGACCGTCCGAGCCGCGAAGCGGCCCGGGCGGTTCATCGTCCCAGGTCGCCTGGCCCCGACCTCGGAATACGTCCGAGCGGCCCAGACGACCCTCCACCCCTCACGGACCGTGGGACCACGTCCCCGGTGTGCAGCCGTGAGTGTGGGCTCCTCCCCGCTCCTGATCACGGACCACGTCCGAGACCCGGGGCGAGAAAGGTAATCCCGCTCTCTTTCCCTGCCGGAGCACCGGCGTGCAATGGGTCCGAAGAGCGGGATCTTCCCCTCCCTCTCAGCGGGACGGCATCCCTGCCCGCTTCGAGACGGGGGTACCCCCTACCCCAATTCCCACTAAAGCGCTCGATTGTCCGCGTGTTTCAATATTCACGTGTACACGTGAACCGTGTACACGGATTTAAGAAACCTTTATTCACGTGTACTTATGTACGTGACACATGTACACGAATATTTGTGTACGTGTACACGTGTACACGTGTATCCGTGTATGTACACGTGTATCCGTGTATGTGACACGTATACACGTGTACCCGTGTATGTGATACATATACACGTGTATGTACATACAATAAATGAAAATAAAAGCTAAATACATAGGTTACACGCAACATCTATTGTCAACTTCTATTTTGGTATAAAAAAACTAACATCGACATTTTCTGGCAGCACCTTCAAAATAACTGTCATTTGTTCCTTTGTACCTTCGATCGCGTGGAGACAAACTCTGTCTGTTGGATGAGATAGATCACAATTCATGTGATTATTGAACAAGCAGCATGAAGCTTCGCAAAAGTTGGGTTTGGCAGTACGCTACCCGTAAAGGTGATAAGGCATATTGTGAATTATGCGATGACACAGACGACAATGAATTCTCCTGCACTGGCGGTACTACCGGATCTTTGGGAAGACATTTAATGACAATTCATGGTGTTTACAAGGAAGGCAACACAGCATCTAGAGAACAACAGTTAGTTCCTTCTTAAATATTTATTATCATTTTATACCGCAAACGAAAAATTATTTTGCTACTTAATAAAGAAACATTTATATAAATATGACTTGCGCATGCAAGTAACTTTAATTGAATATAAATAAATTTAATTGAACATAAATAAATAATATTAATAAGTGAACAAAACCGTTAAGATATACAATCAAATCATTGGAGAAAGCCATTTACGGTCAGACTGGATCTTGGTAGCCTAATAATATTTCTGTGTGAATTATTGTATACATTTTTCGACACAATAACTGCGCGCCGAACATTTTTGTCAGTCTTAAAACATAGCTTCTGTTGAAGCAGTAAATTCACATGTTTAAATCGATAATCGATTTAACTTACGATGCTAAGAAGCATCATTATTAAAACACTGTAAAGAATTTATTGCGAAAAATATTATCTCAGCCAGGATTCAAACCTGGAACTTCCCTCATACCGTGACGGGCGTGATGCTTGTTAAAACCTCTGCAATTGGCAACTACGGTTTTATGTGGCGACAACAGTTCTCCTGTATCCATGGTTCGTCCTGTCCTACAAAAGACACTTCAGAACCACATGCAAATTCGCGATGAGGATGATGTAATGATAAAGAACGCCAAGGAAATAATCGCAAATGAGATCACACAACGTTTCGACTTAACATGGACCTCCAACAACATTACAGCGAGACAGATTGCTTCAATGATGGATCCAAGATTTAAAGACTTGGATCATGAACCTTTTGAGGCTAGATTAGAGATTAGAGGTCACGTGAAATATATGCTACAGGGAGTAGCTCCTGTCGAAGACACGTGCTCCAAAGTTACCACAAAAAATAGTGCTTTGGAGTTCCTTTATCAGCAAGAAATCAATAATAATGACATTGATACGCAATGGCAACATTATCTGTCTGAACCGCAACTAAGATTTGATTTGGATCCATTTGAGTGGTGGAATATGCGGAAGGATAAATTTCCTGCTATTTCATATCTTGCCAGAAGATATTTGAGTACACCGGCATCTTCTGCAAGCTCAGAGCGATGTTTCTCAACGGCTGGTAATATAATTACTTCAAAAAGAAGCTCTTTGCTGCCAGAAAATGTAGATGTTAGTTTTTTTATACCAAAATAGAAGTCTACTTTCATAGATACAATTTTCTACATTTTCTAAATTTATATGATAAGTTAAGAAAAAAAATATTAATAAACATTATTTTTCCGTAATATATATGTCGCTTATTATAATAAATGTATTTATTTACACACACTTATACATTGACAATAGATGTTGCGTGCAACCTATGTATTTAGACAATAAACTGTCTTTGTTTTGCCAGTAAATAAATAACATTAACAATAACAATTGCTATGTATTTAGCTTTATTGTGTTTTAACCCGTGTACATACACATATTTCATCTTCATTTATGTGAACATACACGTGCATACGTATCACATACACGGGTACACGTGTACACGTATTACATACACGTGTACACGTATCACATACACGGATACACGTGTACACGTGTACGCGTGTACACGTACACGGATACACGTGAATAAAAGTTTCTTAAATTGATGTACACGGTTTAAAACACGGAAAATTTAAATACACGGATTACACGTGTAGTCTGATACACGTGTATTCGAGAGCTCTAATTCCCACCCCGCGGCACGGTGGGAGGAGCAAGCTCCCCCCTAACGGCCCCGGCCGGCCGGGCGTTTGAAGTCGGGGTTGCCATCCCCTACCGGCGACTGGAGCTGAATAACCGAGGTTATCCAGACTCCTAAGCGAGGTCGCCGGGCCCCCGGTTTTCTGTCTGGGTTTTCCTTCCCATCGGTCGGTTGGGAGAGCCAAGGCTGTCCCTCACGGCCCCGACCGGCCGGGCGATTTTTATAGAGGCCACCTACCTCGCGGGCCCCAGTGACTAATGTCTTTGGCGCCCCCCGGGCCCTCACCACGTGAGGGGTTCCGGTACTGATGAGCTCGGGACCCCGGGCGTGCTACTGCGCGTATCTATGAGGCCGCAAGCGGCCCCATAGACCCCTGGGGGGATCCCTGGGGCTCGAGTCCCAGGTTTACCCAGTAGCCCTTTTCGGGGAAGACCCCCTCAGACCCCGGGGAGGGACCGAGGGGAGTGTGGGATTGCATAGCATGCACATCGCCCACGATACCGCATGCATGCCCTGCCCACTAAAACCCTGCGAGTGTCCTAACCAGCATCTACGGGGAGCGCCCGGGAACATTTACTATTGCATCCGGTGCGCTCCCCGATGCTGAGCCTGATTGGCTCCCGACTCTGAGCCTTGTGGCTCGTTGGCTCAAACTTTGACCTTGAGCCGGCTTATCTTCTGTGACGGGGTGTGGACACCACCCACCCCGCCACCCCTCCCGTTGTTGTGGGAGTTATTTGGTCGACGCCCCGGAATCCCCGCCGGAGCGCCGACCTTCCCTCCTCCAGACCCCGCCCCCCCGTCGGAGGGGGGGGAGCTCGGAGGTTCCCTACACCTCATCTGCCGCATCGGCAGTGGTGGCGCTTCCGCCAGGGCGGAGACCGGGCCCGCGAAAGGCCCACAGCAAGAACCCACCACTAACCCTCGCCGCTGGTTTAAGCGGCGGTGCTCCCGTTCTAAAAAGGGGAACGGGAGGCGGGCCTGTGGAAGGCCCGCAACAATCATGGTGAAAGAGGAACCGCCACCGCAGGAGGAGGATCTCTCTCCCCGCGGCGGATCCTCTCCGCCTCCTCCTTGGCGGACATTACCTGGCCGCAAAAGGCCAGGAATGCCCGCCACTTTTCGGGTCTCCCGACCACTGCCGCCACAATGGCCGAGAGGGAGAGGTCATTCCCGACTTCCCCCTTAGGACACGGCGCTGCTCATCCCACGCTGGACAGAACTCCAGCGTGTGCTGCGCCGTGTCCCGCACCTCGTCGCAATGGTGGCACCGCGCGGTGGCCTCCTTCCCAATGCGATTCAGGTACTCACCGAAACACCCGTGTCCGGTGAGCACCTGTGTCGCGTGAAACATTAACCCGAATCCCCGACTGTCCAGCCAATCTGCCAGACAGGGTCAGATGGCGTCGACGGTCCTTTTACCGGCTATAGCCGGATTGGCAAGGTATTCTTGCCAATTCCTCAGTAGGACCGCCTTCTCTTGGAGCTTTATGGCTCTGCGAGCCCTGTCCATGTTGACGGGGGCCTCCGCAGCTTGCAGCCCCCTTGTACGCCGATGGACCTTGGCGTACTGCCTTGCTGCAAACTCCAACGGGGGGAGCCCGGACAGGGTCGTCGCTGCCGCATGTGAGACGGTGCGATACGAACGGACTCGTGGCATACTCCGACGCTGACTGGGCGGAAGATACAACAGACCGCAAATCTCATAGTGGACACTTGTTTCTATACGACGGAGCAGCAATCACGTGGTCCTGTAGGAAGCAGTCATGCACAGCCTGGTCAAGCTGCGAAGCAGAATACATTGCCTTGGCAGAAGCTAGTCGAGAACTGATCTGGACAAATGAAGACAAAACACAATGTAATCGTTGAGGGGGGGTATTGAGATTATTCGAGTACATCGAGTGTTACAACGATTATCGATTTCGATTGTCGATTCATTTTTCTCACGACACGCATGCGTAGTAGGGGCTCATCGAGCGCACATACATTTCTCTCTCACAGTTACTTACTCACTCTCTGTCTCCTCAAGATAACTCTCAGCGCACAGATATTTTTGAATAAAGTTTCTGAGTATAATATAAGAAAGAACACGTGTGATTATTTTGTGCCCTGACCAAGTCCTACCTGAGATACAGCGCAACAATATCAAACAGGACGGCGTACCGTTTTTTGTCAATGTCTAGATTCATGTCGTCGTATGGATAAAATTCAGAGTATAGATAAAGTTTCACGTTGCTCAAGTTACAGTGGTCGAATCGACTAGCATCTCGAGACATAACATTGTTTCGACCAATTTGGAGAGCAAAAATAACGTATCGCGGTTTTTCTAGCTGAGTCGCAGTCTTGACGGCCCATGAATGTTTCGTCGTGCTCTGCAGCAGAGGATACTCGTACAGATCCCATGAACGGAAACTCATACTCAGATAACGCCCGTTTTCCAAGGTTCGTAGCATCGATAGTTTGTTGACCTCGTTTAACGTAACATGAGGTATTCGCCACTGTACTTTAAACAATTCGACTTCCGGTTCCGTCGTAGGATTTCCCACAATGGTATTATTGTCGCTACGCGCTCGTATCAAAATTAATTCGTGACGAGCGTTAACAACCACGCGTTTGTAATCTTCGCAAAATCCCAGCAATGTCTTGAGCGGTACGCAAAAGTTGAAATATCCTTCCGGTATGGCTGATCCCATGTCCCATCCAGCATTCCGCATGATCTGAGCACTGTCATACGTTAGCGATACATAGTTCTTGATAGTACTGGTTATTCCAACGTTTCTGCTGCGATCAATCTCCACGCCGTTGAGTTCATATCGAATTTCATCAAACATGAACGCCACGCAATTATTTACAAGCGTTGTCCGCGACTCGTCATTCCTTTTCTTTATCTTCAATATTCCTTCAACGTAGAGAAAACTTTCACATGGCAACGTATACAGATTTTGCTGTTGTATGGGTATTCGTATCTCGTCGCTATGCTCAAACGTTGTATTGGCGTACGGGTTGTACGTGTGAGTCTCGATCTTGACGATGCGATCGTCAAAGACCGGCTCGCCTCCAACCTTAAGGATATCGATCATGTTTTCTCAGATATTTCTCATCGCGAATCCCAAAGATTGTAAAAATTCAACGTTCGATGCTTTCAACTGCTTCTTTGTGTTTTTAGCGCAGCCTGACGACGATAATGATGATGGTGATGATTGAATGATATTGTTGGTCACTACTGTAGTGTAGATAGTCTTATCTCTTGCGTGCTCTGAGTCGTTCAATACGAGCATCTCATATGTCGCGCACACTCACACGCCCGTTATCGCTGCTGTCGTCGTACGTGCAATCTCACGGTGATTCTCCTCGAAAATCAAGCAATTGTCCGTCTGGATCCACGACGCGTATCGTTAGCTCCGTAATGCTCCGCGCGATGATCGGCAGATAAATGATCTGCGCTGGCGTTTCCGATATCCTATATCCTGGTGGCACGCTCGGAGAAAATTCATGTATCGTATGAACACGTTTACCGTTGCTGTACGCACACGCGGTCACGTTACACTCTATGCGGATTATGTTTATGTTAATGATATTAATCGGTAGATCCGATTGGTGCCATTTTCCCCGTAGTATTATACGCTTCGGCGAGAATCCCAGCAACGATCCAATGTTGTTAGGCTTGCTAAAGTTTACTCTGAAAGCGCAATTGATCTCGCTCTTCATCGTGTTGTAATTAGCACGGAGCACCATCGGGTATTTTACAGTCTCATCCTCGTCCTCGTCCTCGTCCTCGTCCTCGTCCTCGTTACCGTTTGCGCGAGCGGTCTCCTCTCGCGTGATATCCGCGTCCGATGTATGATTATCGCTGGTGGAACGAGCTACGCGTCGGCCGCGTCGCGGGCGTTTCCGTAAAAATGCACGTTTCAAAAACTGGTGTATGGCTCGTATCTCGTACGATCCCTCGGGAATCGTAATTTCCGTGTCATCCTCGTTGAAATAGAATTTATTATTCGAAAAATTCACGTTCGGTATCGTGTGATAAGTCTCAAGAACTGTTAGACCGAGCTCGTAGTCACCGTCGCTCAAATCTACGGCGGGAAAGTAGTGCACCGCAAGGATGCTGCTCTTCCCGGTCAGGGTGAATGTCATAGACATGTCGGGAAAACCGTTCGATTAACACTGAGTCTCCGCGGGCACCGTCGGCCTTTAAATTCGTGCCGATTCATCGATCGTCTGGAGAAATCGTAGACACAATTGTCCGCAAATGTTCTGATCATAAGTCTGAACGGGCGTGTGATTGTACTCTATCTTTGTCACGCTCGGTCCGAAATATCGCACAAACTCTTTCGGCGGTCGAAGATTACCAAAACTATCGAAATACATCACGCGGTTTCCCCTATTTGCATACGCCACCCAATGAGTACCGGGGCCCGCTGCATCGTCCAAATTTACAATACCGTTCTCGTTTCGTAGTATGCCACCGATCGGTAACGAGTCACGCATGAAGACACCTCTAAAATACGGAATGCGCATACGCTTTGCCAGTTGTTGCAGTTGTACGTTAGTCGTAATACCCGTGGGCATTGTTAACGTCTCTTTGACGTTTTTTTACCTTTTTTCTTCTTTGATGTCACTCCCTTCCCGCGTTTATACGGAGCGAGATAAAGTCCGCGGCCTTCCATAGCGCGATTGTGACGTCGCATCTCTTCTAACTGACGCTGCAGCCGGAGGCTGCAACGGGTACGTCCGAGCGAGAGGCGGCGACGGAGGAGCCGCAGACAGCATCCACCAGCGTTGCAACACCGACGGTAGGTCCGAAGATCGTCGCGGACGAGCAGCTCACCGTCCCCAGATATGTTGTCAGGGATCCCGAGTGAGCCCACATAGCACTCTTGACGACGTTTCGCGCGGATGCGATGAGTACCTGATCTCATGCCCATTTGAGTTGAGTTTAATTTTCTTTTGATCGCATCCGATTTCGTTTAATAATTTTCATGTTCAGTTCTCTCAGTATTAGCCCTCTTTTCGTTTCCTCTTACGCGCTCGAAGCGAGATGAGCGAATAATATTAGATATTCCTTATATGTATTATAGGTTAAGCGACACATTCCAGCGGGAGTGGACACGCCATGCGAGGCGTGGGTAGTTATATATGTTTATTTTTATTATTAATATCAATGGATCTTGATGACCATCAGTTTGTTTAATAAAGCTATAATTTAGTTCCGACCTGCGGTGATACGGTTTAATTTACTTTCGGTTGTTTCCCCGCATTTGTTTTATTTCGACAGGTTGTTAAACACGTATCCGAACGGGGAAACCCCGTGATTCAGCGTTATCGCGCGAGAGCGTTTACAGATCCGTGAGTCGATGCGCGGTACCATGAGAGCGGCACCGCGTACAACTAAATTGTACCGGGAGATATTTTCGCGGGAAATAGCGACGGGATGTTACCGATCGAGGCCGATTAACACCGGAATTATCATTTCCAACACCAGAGTGCTGTCGTGCACCCAGGTGACTGTACGAGCGTCTGCCGCGAGAGAGAACCATAGCGAAGGTAATGCTAGGTAATGGGGTACACGCCTCGCGTGTTCCCGTTCGATTCCAACGGCCGTGCAACTGACTGGCCGTACGAGCCTTTTCCGCGTAAACCGATAACATGATCGTGACGGCGTAGTGACGAGAAACAGAATAGTCAAGTCGTGAAATCGATCCGACAGCCGTACAATCAGATAGCTGTACGGACAACTGCCGCGCAAACGGATGATAGATTCGTGTTCGTTGGACAACGAGGAACCCAAAAAACGTAGTTTTATTCAGATCCACCGTGCGTGCAATTAGTTAGCTGCACGAGCATAATGTCACAAAATGGCCGACATAGAGGGGTTCAGGGATTGCCAGGGAGCACGACTATCAAGATCCCGATCGAATCCGACACGCGTACAAGCAAGTAGTTGTACGAGCCTGTTATCGCGAAGTTATCGATATAGGCGGGTTTATGAGAGGCCCATAAGCACGAATATATGGGCCACATAGCGATCCGACCGGCGTGCAAGTAAGTAGTTGCACGCGCACCGCGCAAAGAAAATAGCGATGTAGGGGTGTTCGTGAGACGCCGGGCAACGCGATTATCAAGGTTTCATTGCTGTACCATCGTCGTACAGTTGGATACTTGTACGAGCGAGTTAAGCGAGAAAACGCGTGAGATCCATATAAATCGATTTGTAACGAGCGTGCGTGCGAAGTGCGATCGCCGTGCGAACTCGAGAAAGCGTTTGGCGTAGCCAAACCATAAGATCCTGAAATTCATCCATATCGAGTGAATATTTCATGTAGAATATATTCATAACGTTGCTGCGAGAAAGTTCCTGTAAGCGAAAAATACATTAGAAAGTCCCGAGACATTCCTGCGTGTTTGTCGGACGATCAGGCGATATGACGTCATCACGCGAGACAAACAAGAGTGGGGGTAATCCTCAGCGACGGTACGTGCGTCGTAGCGAGCGACGGATCCTGGTTAGTCTGTCGGGAGAGCGCGCCGTGTTAACACGTTACAGAGATTACGACGAGCGAACGTTCTCGAAACAACCGACGCGATCCGCGAACGGAGCGAAATCCGATGTGTCGTGAGGAAACATAATTTTCACGATACTTTAACATTTTGTGCGCGATTTATGCGTAATAGAGAGCAGTCGACCGGGAGATCTCAGAGAGACAACACTAAGCGTAACTGTCTAGTATTCGCGAACGTTCTCGAAAGAAAGATTCTCGTAACAACCGGCGAGGCCCGCGTACGGAGCGATATCCGGATGTATCACGAAAGGCGGTAATAGTACGTGCGACTTATGTGAATACAACGAGATTTCACATTCGTGTACGAAACAACGGACAATCATACGGGAGAATAAGCCATATTCTCATGACGACCGGTGATACCCATGTTGCGGACGGAAATTCGTATTTATTCGAAAATTGTCAATTTTACACGCGACACGCGAACTGTGATATACGATAACGGTGATACACCACGAGTGACTGTAAATCATCGTTGATCGAACTGTATTGACTGTTTATTCAGAATTTATTGAATAAATACATTGTTATACAAAAGTGATATCCTCGGTGTCTGAAATCATTCGACGATATCCTGTGACCTGTCCTGAGTCACCCTCTAAGCGGTAGATACATGCGAGATCACCGTTCCTACGAAAATTAAGTGCGAGTAGATGCACATTGCTTGAGATATAAGCATACGATATACGATACTTACCTGCGATTCTGCGACGATCCTGATGGTGGAGACATCCGTGACGATCCAGTGGTCCTGAGCATCGTTGGTTGTAAGCGGCTTCTGTAACCGAACGTCTCTAACTCGACCCAACCTGACCGTTGGTAAGGTAATTCTCGACTCGTTTAGCTACCCAAATTTACCTTTCTATATACCGACAGTTGGCTAATCCCTTTTATTATTTTCGCAAATCGTCCGTCGATAACGAAGATTTCCTTGATTTGATTATCTCACGCGGCTAGCTCGTCTAATCATTTGTCGGTAAGGTAGTTTTCTTTACTTCTATTATCCTCTACCGCTAGCTTGTCTAATCGCTCGTCGGTAAACTTGTCTAATCGCTCGTCGGTAAGATAGTTTCCTGAATCGATTATCTTTTACTGCTAACTTATCCGAACGGAAGGTGGATCTACCACGACTCACTCGATAACGCTTTTATTAATTTATCGGTCGCCACTCGGTTTAACCGTTACCCACCGAGAAGGATAACTGATCGACAAACCTTTCACAGTCGATTTCGATTTTGATTCTCCTTTTCTGTTTCAGGTTTCCGCTGGATGCTGGATGGACCCCGCTGCCCACCGGATCGTCGCCTCCGCTGGATCGCCGCCGTCGAAGATTGCCGTCGTCGCTGGATTGCCGGAACGTCGTTGGACAGGGATTTATTGGCCGCCGCATCAACCAATAGGATTTCAGGGAAGTATAACTTTAGGAGAGTATACAGGGTGATTCGAAACAACCTTTTACCGTTGAAAGTACAGATTCGTGACAAAATTCTGAGACAACTTTTCCTTTTGCAAAATTTTGTCCGAAGCTTACTTTCTGAGTTATCAAGCATAATACTTACCCTATCGCTGGCCGAGAAAAGGAGGTAGACAGGAGCGGCGCGACTCACCATTAGACGCGGGCGCTTACGTCGGGTGCCCGCTGCGCGATGGATCGAGCTGCATCCCAATATTTACTGCCAGCACAGAAAATCTACAGTTCGCGTTATGCATAGATTTTCAGAACTGGCAATAACATTGGATAACGATAACCACAATGATACACGCACACACATGCAAGCACGTTCACTCACTCGTGTTATGTTTTCTCTCACAAACTTTACTTAAATACACTTAACTTTACTCTTTTTACTCACATACTTAAAAGTGTGCAATTATTATTAACAATACACAATGAGTCACTTACTATGTTTACGCAAGCGTTACTTCTGTAGTAAGTTACTCAAATTATCGTTTACGATAAGTGTGCAATTATTATTAACAATACATAATGAGTCACTTACTATGTTTATACGCAAGCGTTATTTCTGTAGTAAGTTACTCAAATTATCGTAACATAGTAAGTGACTCATTGTGTATTGTTAATAATAATTGCACATTTTTAAGTATGTGAGTAAAAAGAGTAAAGTTAAGTGTATTTAAGGCCCGGTTTTACCAACGTGATTTAATCTAATCGGTCGATTAAACTCACTCTTCGTCTCTTTCTAATTGTCCAGTTAGAAAGAGACGAAGAGTAAGTTTAATCGACCGATTAGATTAAATCACGTTGGTGAACCGGGCCTAAGTGAAGTTTGTGAGAGAAAAACAATAACACGAGTGAGTGAACGTGCTTGCATGTGTGTGCGTGTATCATTGTGGTTATCGTTATCCAATGTTATTGCCAGTTCTGAAAATCTATGCATAACGCGAACTGTAGATTTTCTGTGCTGGCAGTAAATATTGGGACGCAGCTCGATCCATTGATCGATCGACTGATCGCGCAGCGGGCACCCGACGTAAGCGCCCGCGTCTAATAGTGAGTCGCGCCGCTCCTGTCTACCTCCTGTACTCGGCCAGCGATAGGGTAAGTATTTTGCTTGATAACTCAGAAAGTAAGCTTCGGACAAAATTTTGCAAGAGGAAAAGTCGTCTCAGAATTTTGTCACGAATCTGTACTTTCAACGGTAAAAGGTTGTTTTGAATCACCCTGTATATGTTCACAAGCACTTTACTCTGCTTTTAACACTGAGTTTATTCTGTTTCAGATTACACAATGTGATATTATGCAATGGGGTTCACAAAATGGCCGCACGCCGCCATGTTGGCGTGGCCTTTTATTCGCGTCGGATATATCGCACGCTTTGAAAGTTAATTGTCTTTGCTATTAATAACCGTTCACACGTCGCCTTTTATAATCGTGATACACGGCGCGCGTATCGATCGCAGATTGTCGATCGGCTTTTACGGAACTCGATGTAGTTCGACCGATCGGTGAATCGTCGCGTTTTTATTATCGATCGCTGACCAACACGTAATTATTATGCGATGGCGAAACTTTATTTCGAAGTTATTACAATAGCCGTTTACAACTTAGCGGATTACGCGTCGCTCGCGGGTTAACCCCGGTTTTTAAGTAAGCGTCTATAGCACGTCCGCACGCTATGATCGCTTCCAGGCGTAAGACCTTCTCTCCTGCGTCGGGCAGGCTTATATAGCTCTCTCGGCGCTTGCGCACTCACGCTTGCTGTCATGCACGGCCGCGGTGAATCCTTTGTTCGATTCGTTGATACATGCGAAAACAGCGTGTCATAGAAGGTTCCAGATCGTTCATTATTTATTTGCTGCGTAGTATAACCTTTTTTATACTCTTTCTTTCCTTCGTTCTGGAATCTTCCATTTACAAATACGACTATGTTTGTTATATTTATGCGCAGTGCTAACGCTTAGGACAATGTTCCATCGATATATATATTTCTCATTTAATAAACTGATTTTATTAATAATTATTTCTACGTTACTGTAGACCATTCCGTGCCTCCATATCCCTATTTCACTCTAATAACGTATATTCTCACAACGGATGAGCCGCGCACGTAATTCGAGAACCTACGGTCGGTTTTCAATATAACTTTGCATACTCGTATTACGAACATACCCGAGTATGTTTAACCCGATAGATGCAACTTTCGACCTTCGCGCCTCGAATTATGTGCGCATCGCTTTCATCGCGACCCTACTCACATGGGGTATTCCTCACGTGTCCCCACATGCTCCTAATTAAGTCACCCTGACGATTAACCTCCGCGCAGGCATTTTATCGCGCAACGTCCGGATGTCGTCGGGACTTACAGGGAAGCGTTAGTCGCGTTCCCCGGAATGCGTAGGGCACGTTTGTCCTTGCGGAATATCGTGCGCACGTTAGTTTTTGCGCGTGGACCCGATGGTCTCCGGACCGACATGGGTGCGTTCCTCGGGTGCCAGGGTACTCGTCCAAGGTGTTAATTTACCTTTAAATCTCTTGCGCAGCGATCGCACGGCGCACCATGTGAACGCGGCCTAACGCTCATATCTTGCTGAATTCATGCGTCCGCTGTGACGCACCTTAATCTTGTGCTCATAGAGGCAAGGAAAAGCATACTTATTATTGGTTATTATACATCAAATCTTTACCAATTTATTTATTCTTACCGTCTGTCAATCTCTATACCGACTTCCGATCGGCGTTATCGATCGACGGAACAAAATCACTCAGTGTTTTATCCACAAAACTCTGTTTTCGCAAGGTAACTTATCAACTGCTCGCTCGCTCGAATTTTCGAACTCGGTTCGCGCTTCCTGTATTATCGACTCGCGGTGATTGCTCTATTTATCTAACGTGATATCGGAAAAGACGTTATCCTTATAATTTTTCATTTATTATCGCCTACATTGATCCTAACCTAAAATATATGAAGGCAATACACACTCGATATTATATACATCTATTATTTATTGTATATAACACTACATATGAAACTACTTAAACTACTGTTTAACTACTATAAATGGTCCGCCGGGGCTAGGGATACAAAAGTTCCTCGCCTTTTACGCGCTCGGGGCTTTTGGAGGGCATTGGGCGGCGTCCTCTTCGTCCGAGATGTCGCACACCAGGGGCTCGTCGACCCTCTCTAGCAGGACCTTTGGGCCTCCGTCCGCTGTCCTCTTCGGCATCTTGGCATCCTTCAGGGCGCCGTCGGCGTTGTCCTGGGCCGCGTGCGTCCTCCGCGGTGCGGTGTACCCGCTCGTTGACGGCGATGCAACCGTCGGTTGCAGCTTCTACGAAGGAGGTCCATCCCTGAGACGAGACGCAGAGCGGCCAGCAGCAGTCCGGAACACCTGAAACAAAGAAAAAGGGGAATTAGTCGACAGATACGGTTAGTAGTATACTTACCTTTCTCGGTTTAACGGGTAAAATCGAGTGGCGACCGTGCTACACGAACTTTGATGAAATTCGGTAGTTAGATGAATGAGTCGTATCACGCGTGATCCTACGTGCCCGGTTACAACGCAACGCGGCTTTGTTATCGTTCACGGCTTTTGCGACTCCCGCCGCCCCGCCAGCCAGAGAACCGAGAAATCCCAGCAACGGTAGAATCGGTAATACACCGCCTCGTTTTGCTGCTGGAAGTATTCGTTTTTTTGATGCTTTCTTCTTCTTCACGGTTTTCAAACACATTCCTAATTTCCGCTTGAAATTTATGGTCGCCCAGACGGCTGTAGCGGCAGCTCTCTCTCCGAGAGCCGAATCTTTCGCGATGACACGTTCTAGCGCTCTCTTGGCGAGTATCTTGTCCGCCGCGTGTCTGTCGATGAGGTCGTTGCTACGCGAATACGCTATGTCGTGTTCGCGACACGCCGCGTCCAATGGATTAATATCACCTCTGGCCAATCGTTCTTCCAGCCGAGTGCCCGGACCGCAAAACTGATAGCCTGGAATATGCAATTTGATCGGAAGTGCGTTTATCGCGCGGATTAACAGGCCTCTGCCTTTTTTTGTTGGCATTTACCACAATTCTTTATCAATGGTGCGGGATCGTTGATGTGCAAATCGCAAATATCGGAAGGTCTTTATAGCAGGTCTTTGCTACTGAGCGACTCGCGGTTCCACGCACCTATAAATAGTCGTCCGATCCAGCTCTCCAGTCGGCAGTGTGAAAAAATGAAATTTGTGCGACAGCCGTTGGCGATACGCGTGACGAATTACGACGACAGGTCACGGTCGATGGGGGGCAATGCGGAGAAGCGTAGGCACGGTACGGTGCTACCGACTACTATACGCGCGATCATTTGCGGCTCCTCGAATTGCGGTAAAACCAACGTTCTGATAAGTTTGCTGGAAAGTCCGCACGGTGTACGTTTCGAGAACGTGTACGTGTACTCAAAGTCGCTACAGCCGAAATATCGGTATCTAGAGAATTTATTAACGTCGATCGATGGAATCGGTTACTTCACGTTCTCCAACAACAGTGACGTCATTCCGTCGAGCGATGAGTGTCCAAACTCAATCTTCGTCTTCGATGACGTGGCATGCGACAAGCAAAACGCGGTGAGAGAGTACTTCTCAATGGGCCGGCATTCGAGCGTTGACTGCTTTTATCTCTGTCAGACGTACGCGAGAATACCTAAACATCTGATACGCGACAACGCGCACTTGCTGATCCTGTTTAAACAGGATGGCACCAATCTGAAACACGTGTACAACAATCACGTGAACACCGACATGTCGTACGATGAATTTTGCGCGTTGTGTAGCGAATGTTGGCAGCACAAGTACGGATTCGTAGTGATAGACAAGGACAGCTCACTTAGTAACGGTCGATACAGAAAAGGATTTAACGTGTTCGCGATACCGCAAAAGCGGTCAGTCGTTGTCGGTGCTTCATCGAGGTAAAATGTCGGAGAGAGAAACACTTTACGTATTTCGGCGATGAGTGCGATTGACAAGAGCGATGATATTCGAGAGCGCGAGAAGATTGTGAAGGAGATTGCGAAAACGAGCAAATCAATTCGCAAGAAACTTCGCGCGTTTAAGACCGGTAAGATCGAGAAGGACATTTAGTTGGACACGCATTTTAAACCTCTCATCGGGCCACTACGAAAGATCGCCGAGAACTCGAGCGCGGTGAAGAGAGAGGAGCCGGAGAGCGACGCCGAGATCGACACGTTTTTTGAGGATGTGACGCCGAAAAAGAAGAAACGACTAAACTCCTGGTCGGATCCGACGCCGCGTAAATCTGATCTATCGAAAGCTCCACTGGATGAACCACCGATAACCTCTACACCGATAACCTCATCTCCACCGATATCATCTCCACCATACGTAACGGCGAGAAAAGTGCAGCCTACAATAAAGTTCGTATTACCCGCAAACATGCCTGTTTTTGAAATCACTGACAACTCGGAGCTCGCGACGTCTATTCGAAAGGAGTTGGAAACGCCGGAGGGTCGAGAGGCATTGCATGATACCGTGGGTTCACTGGGCCAAGAGTACATCGGGGCTCTTATGAGCGTCAAGCCAAAGAGCGATATAGATACCGTGTACGGCGTTTATCTCGGCAACGATGGAATGATGCTCGGTAATAAACGTTTCAAGGTGGACAACGTGGATAACATGTATATCGGCGACGTACATTACATCGGCACACCTGGTATTTACGAGTTGATCTTTAAGAACAAGCCTGATGAAAACATCTACACGGAGGAGGATATGCAAAAGTACAGGAATATACTGTTTGAGACGAGCACTCATAGAGTCAATCATGATCCTCTCGGGCGAGTAAAGTCCAACAGGGGATACAAATACACGAATATAATCAAGAAATTGATACCGCCCGCATCCATGAAGAAACAATCCGGAAAAGGATTATTCGCGCCTCGCGCGATGACGCTAACCGACAATAAGATCGATTACGTGCACTGGGACGATCCCCACGAGCTGGTGGATCGTCTGCGATTGCTCGACGCTTCGCGCCACGCTGGCAACAATGCCCACGACAACGAGATCATGTCGATCATCGAGGAACTTCGCGAAGCCGGTCTTATTATAAATTGAATCACGCGGCAGCGAGTCGTTCAATCAATGTTGAAATGCCGATCAGCAAATTTGGAGTACTCGAGCAGATCAGAGATGTGCCGAACGCCGTTTCGCATCATAAGTGGAGCGGATTCGTGAGACATTTCGTGCGTAATAACGCTCTGTGTCACATCGCTACGGATTTTGATGCAAAGTCGCTCAAGATTAGCGCGGGTATACGGCGCCGTATCTCTGGCGAATAGCGCCAAGGTGTGGCCGCGTGGAGACGTCGTCTCGATTCTTCCTGGTGGTAACCCGGAGTGGCGTCGGTCGCGTCTTGCGACGTATGGCCGGGTTGTTTCCGTCCTCCGGAGGAGGAGGGGAAGGTCGCTCCTTGATTATTCGCGGCGTTGTGAAGCTGCTGGTGGCGCGTGGAGAATTAGGAGTCGTTGGGCGATTGACGCCGAGGACTCACGGCGATTGACGCCGAGGAGTCAAGGCGATTTACGCCGAGGAGTTGTGGCGATTAACGCCGCGGGGTTACTACTATTCTTTACGCGAAGAGCACTGCGATCTGATATCGGCGACTGGCGCCGAAGAACTGGTTTTGGACTCCCGCTGAGCCTCCTTATATATTATGCTTGGTTGAAAATGAAACACGAGTTAGCCGCTCTCCTAATGCGGCGCGTAGCGGCGTCGTTACGAACTTACCGTCGCGTCGGTAAGTTGGTGCGCTGCACAATTAAACGCGCGAACGCGCTCTCTTGGTGGCGTAGACCGCCACAGTATGTATTATTATAACAATTTATATTATTTTTAATTTTTGTTTGTAAAAAAATGTAGAAATTTTATTCTATAAAACATAAAAAAATAGAAAGAAAAATTTTACTTTCATAATAAAATGTTTTTAATTTTTAATGTTATATAAAATATCCATAACTTCGTATGTATTATATTTCAGATCTTACAGGACGTTTGAAAATAACGGCCGAGAAACATATCTTATGTTTCTTGTGGTTCGTAGGTCATCAAAGTGCGTCATACAGAGACGTAGCAGACAGATTTGGAATTACAATTAGCACTTTATTTCAAATTATTAGTAGAGTCTCTGAATATCTTGTCTCTTGCGCCTAATGTTATCAAATATCCCACTGCAGCTGAGAAAAGAGAAACTGCTACTTTTTATAAAGAAACAAAAGGATTTCCTGGTATAATTGGTAATAGATTAACATTTATATATCTTGAAATTTTGTATTACATGGCAACGCGTTACTTATGACATTTTATCTCTAGGTGCTATTGATGGCTCTCATGTCAGGATTGACAAACCAGTAGAAGATCCTGATTCGTATATAAATCGAAAACAATATTTTTCGTTAAACATTCAAGGAACTGTAAATCATGAAATGAAATTTATAGATGTTTTTGTGGGATATCCTGGTTCCGTGCACGACGCAAGAGTGTTTCGAAATTCATCAATACGTGACGACCTATATGAACTTTGTGGAAGTAAGAAACACAATATAATAAAAGACATATTTAAGGCTTCTGAATACTCGCAACAGATCTCTTGATTAATAGCAATAATTAATATTCCATTATGAAAAAAATTTTTGGCAGATGATTATTTCTTACTGGGTGATAGTGCATATCCTTGTCTGAAAGAGTTAATAGTACCGTACAGAGACAATGGTCACTTCACACGTGCACAAAGAATTTTTAATCGCAAATTAAGTTCGTGTCGAGTAATAATTGAAAACGCATTCGGATGTCTTAAACAACGATTTAGACAATTATATCACTTTAAATTAAGAGATGTAATAAGGATGGTACAGGTAATATATGCCTGCTGTGTGTTGCACAATATGGCAAATTTACAGGAATTACAATTTTTTGAACCGCCAATAAATGAATATCCTGATATTGAAGCACAAAATATACATATTGAAATCGATAATGACGTGCCAAGAGAGTTAGAAAATGTAATGCAAAGACGTGACGAATTATGTCGATTACTTACATAATAACATGAACGATTACTTACATTATAACATGAACGATTACTTACATTATAACATGAACGATTACTTACATTATAACATGTATAAGAAAATTGAGTCAGTGATAATAAATGATTATATTGCAAACATCAAATTATTTTTATTATGCCTTATTAATCGTATAAAATTGAACTAACATTTTTCTTATTAATATTTTATTTTATTTTTTCAGAATAAAACCAAACAAACTGTTTAGATTAATACTAAGAAATATCACATTTCTGAAACTAATAAACTTTTCATATTAATACTAAGAAATATCACATTTCTGAAACTAATAAACTTTTCATATTAATACTAAGAAATATCACATTTCTGAAACTAAAAAAGAAAACAAACAAATACAATAAACTTTTCATATTAATACTAAGAAATATCACATTTCTGAAACAAAAAATAATAACCGAAAAATTTTCTTAAGCGACGAAACTGGCAATCACTCCTGACAATCGTCAGGCCACTTTAGACCGAGATCCGGTCCTTTCCATCTAAACGCTTAAATTTAAGCAACTTAGATGGAGAAATTCCCTCACCCTTCTCTTAATTAAATCGATATCGATTTAATATTAAAATCACTGTAAAAACTTATTGCGAAAAATATTACCCCAGCCAGGGTTCGAACCTGGAATCTCCCGCATTCCGTTCGGGTGTCTTTACCAATTCGACTACCGGGGCATGTGGTAATATTTATCGCAATAGTACATCTAAACAATCATAAGATGGAACACCGATATTTACGTCGACGGTGTATATTCAAACACGATAAGATACATTTACTTCGCCAGTGTATAAATAACCGAAAAATTTTCGGTTATTTATAAGCTTATAAATAACCGAAAAATTTTCGGTTATTTATAAGCGATGAAATATCGCTTAATATTTTTCGCAATAAGTTTTTACAGTGATTTTAATATTAAATCGATATCGATTTAATTAAGGGAAGGGTGAGGGAATTTCTCCATCTAAGTTGCTTAAATTTAAGCGTTTAGATGGAAAGGACCGGATCTCGGTCTAAAGTGGCCTGACGATTGTCAGGAGTGATTGCCAGTTTCGTCGCTTAAGAAAATTTTTCGGTTATTATTTTTTGTTTCAGAAATGTGATATTTCTTAGTATTAATATGAAAAGTTTATTGTATTTGTTTGTTTTCTTTTTTAGTTTCAGAAATGTGATATTTCTTAGTATTAATATGAAAAGTTTATTAGTTTCAGAAATGTGATATTTCTTAGTATTAATATGAAAAGTTTATTAGTTTCAGAAATGTGATATTTCTTAGTATTAATCTAAACAGTTTGTTTGGTTTTATTCTGAAAAAATAAAATAAAATATTAATAAGAAAAATGTTAGTTCAATTTTATACGATTAATAAGGCATAATAAAAATAATTTGATGTTTGCAATATAATCATTTATTATCACTGACTCAATTTTCTTATACATGTTATAATGTAAGTAATCGTTCATGTTATAATGTAAGTAATCGTTCATGTTATAATGTAAGTAATCGTTCATGTTATTATGTAAGTAATCGACATAATTCGTCACGTCTTTGCATTACATTTTCTAACTCTCTTGGCACGTCATTATCGATTTCAATATGTATATTTTGTGCTTCAATATCAGGATATTCATTTATTGGCGGTTCAAAAAATTGTAATTCCTGTAAATTTGCCATATTGTGCAACACACAGCAGGCATATATTACCTGTACCATCCTTATTACATCTCTTAATTTAAAGTGATATAATTGTCTAAATCGTTGTTTAAGACATCCGAATGCGTTTTCAACTATTGCGATAAATATTACCACATGCCCCGGTAGTCGAATTGGTAAAGACACCCGAACGGAATGCGGGAGATTCCAGGTTCGAACCCTGGCTGGAGTAATATTTTTCGCAATAAGTTTTTACAGTGATTTTAATATTAAATCGATATCGATTTAATTAAGGGAAGGGTGAGGGAATTTCTCCATCTAAGTTGCTTAAATTTAAGCGTTTAGATGGAAAGGACCGGATCTCGGTCTAAAGTGGCCTGACGATTGTCAGGAGTGATTGCCAGTTCGTCGCTTAAGAAAATTTTTTCGGTTATTTATACACTGGCGAAGTAAATGTATCTTATCGTGTTTGAATATACACCGTCGACGTAAATATCGGTGTTCCATCTTATGATTGTTTAGATGTACTATTGCGATAAATATTACCACATGCCCCGGTAGTCGAATTGGTAAAGACACCCGAACGGAATGCGGGAGATTCCAGGTTCGAACCCTGGCTGGAGTAATATTTTTCGCAATAAGTTTTTACAGTGATTTTAATATTAAATCGATATCGATTTAATTAAGGGAAGGGTGAGGGAATTTCTCCATCTAAGTTGCTTAAATTTAAGCGTTTAGATGGAAAGGACCGGATCTCGGTCTAAAGTGGCCTGACGATTGTCAGGAGTGATTGCCAGTTTCGTCGCTTAAGAAAATTTTTCGGTTATTTATACACTGGCGAAGTAAATGTATCTTATCGTGTTTAAAAAAATAATAAACTTTAATAATAAAATGAAACGACAATGTTTTAATCTTAAAAAAAAGTATTATAATATTTGTTTTTATCTTATACCCAAAAAGATTTCCTTTAGCAAAAGATTTTTTTCTTCTTTTAAATCATTTGTTCTTGTAAATTGTTTTACACATTCTTCATATGCTACCCTTATTTTTTTATATTCTTCTAGCATTTCTTCTTGCACGTCATATTTGTTATTACTATCGCCTTGCACACTGGTTGCAAATTGTTCAATTGTTTTTTGGCAACTTTCTAACATTCGAGCTGTAGCGCCTAAATGCTTCCTTTCATTCTTCTTTAATGTCTGTATAATATAATGTTTCTGATTATACTAACACCATTTACGTAATATATTGTTGCGTCCCTGGATTTTCATCCCTTAATCGTCGTCAGGAGTGTTGTTGTTTAACCCTCCTGTTGTTTATTTCGGGCGCGTGTGAGAGTGTGTGACACGGGGCGTGCGAACGAAATATTGCAGAGTCGGCCCGCGGACGCAACAATATTGTCTAATTATACACCACAGAATAGGAAATTTTTTTATTGTACTTACTTGCTTTAAATTATTATTTGTGGCTTCCGTTGAATTATTCCCTATTGAAATATTTTCTACTTCTTTTGGATTTACATTGGACATATTTATATCATCCATAGATTCCATAGGTCTGTAGGAAATAATAAATGGATAAAATAACAATCTTGTATAACTCCGTAGATAAATTGTAAAAACAACCAACTGGCAACAGTTTATTAAAAACGTCGTTTGACGTTTTTACAATTTACCTACTAAGTTAATTATTCACTGGCTCAATATTGTGTTTCGATCCTAACAATTCTGACAATTCTCTATTGGGACCGTGCGTAAAGACTAGTGCTGCCGCCGATATCGCACATTTTGCTGGACTAGCTGTCAAATATTCGAGTTACGTAACCGTCATAACCTCTGTCGTTAAGTAACTTGAATTAATTTCACTGATAAAAAAATTGTCATTATATTACAAAACAGTTAAAATAGATTTTTTGCTAAAATTAACTGAGTTTTGATGTAAATGGAAAGCTATACGAATAATCTGTCAGTCCAGCGAGTCCATCAAATAATGCAAATTCTGGCCACCATGGACGCTCTAAGTCCTACTTTTCCGCTATAGTATACCAGCGCACGGTCCCAATAATAATTACAAACAAGTTTACTCCATACATTAGCTTTTACACATTTCAGAATCAATATACATATATATTATGTACACTTACGTTTCAAACGAACATGTCATACGACCTCTACCTGTTTTTTTATTATTTGATATCATATTCTTATAGGACCTTTTAAGTGATTTAAATTTGTTTTCCACTTGTAAAACAGTTACATTATATCCGTTCTTTTGCATTTTCGAGGCTATTCTGCTTCACAATATCTTTTTAGTTTTAATTTTTCTAGTTTTCAGGAGTTCACTTTGATCTTTGTATAAACTTAAAAATAATTTCGTGCTTGAGTCATTCCAAGCAAATACTATTTCATTCACTACAGCGTCATTTTCTTTATTTGCTTCTTCATTTATTGTGTTATTATGTAATGGTATTACAATCATTTTTCCATCTACAGAACACCGTATATCATCGGAATTAAAATCTATTTCATCATAACAAATTTCAAATTCTTTGCCACCTGTAAATATATTATAAACCTTAATCTTTTTCATTGTTTAAGGACTTCTTAGTATTTAGATATAGAATTTTAATACCTTCAGAAACGCATGTGACATTTCTGTTATTGCTGATTATTATATTGCCATCTTCATCTTTCTTAATAAACGCTAATTCGTTTTCCATTTTATGTCATATGAATATATCTGCAAAATTTTAATAAATAATATTTTATACATTGTCGCGTTGGGGTCTGCAAAAACCCTTAATCGAGAAATATGCTGAAGGAAGGCCGTGATCGAACCCAGTAGACCTTCTGTAACTCTTAACGATAGTTTCGTTATCGTTATTTGTTGTTGCGCAGCTTATTTACCATAATATATTATACCTACGCAACAACAACAATATAACGAAATTGTCGTTAAGAGTTACAGAATAGGCTTACAGAAGTGAACATTTCCGTTACCTTTTAGTTATATTCCTTTCCTTTTTTTAAGTCCCTCGGATGAGGGGGAAATATTGGTGCCTTCAACCCGCCTTTTAGTTATATAGCACAGTTTTCTTTTCTTTTTTCCTTTGCTTTTAGTTATTTAGCACTTTCCTTTAGCTCCTCCTTGGTTTGGATCGTAGACGCCTTCAACCCTGAATTTGGGTTATATAGCGTATTTCTTTCCTTTCTTTTCCTTGAGGTTAAAATATCACGTTGTAAGCTGCCATATTGAACTACACCGCTGCACTACCTAGGGCAGACAGTGCAGTGAACTATTGCACTACGCCCTGTTACACTTAGAAAACGAACAGCGCCTTCTGACGTCATTTCGGATAAAAAGAACGCTTTAGTGTACACTCCTTGCACTAGTGTGCACTAGTTCAGAAAGTTCTTCGAAAACAAACAAACCTAAATTCTACTGAAGATGCCTTACATGACATTCCAAGCTTTGATAGTATACTTTATATCTTTTTTGTATATATTGGTATCTTATGCGTATTCCCACTTGGCATGTAATATTTCAGAAACATTTCTGCAAAATTTTATTTGAAGTATTACACTTTTCAGCAATATTTCAGAAATATTTCACGACCGTTTCTGCAACATTTCTGCAATTTTTCAATGTCCGCAATTATTTCAAATACAATCTTGCTGAAAAATTTCGGCAATATTTAGGTAATATTACTGAAATATTTCTGAAACATCTACGTAATATTGCAGAAACACTTCAGAGATATTTCAAATACATTTTATCCGAGGAATTGCAGATAAATTTCAAAAATATTACTGCAATACAGGGTGTCTTAAAACTACTGCTATTCCTCTTAATGGCAGATTCCTTTGAACATTTCAAGACAAAAATCCTAATACAAAAATAGGAATTTCCATTTTAAAACCATTAAAAATTTATTGTAGCCTCGACATTTTTGTATTAGGATTTTTGTCTTGAAATGTTCTAAGGAATCTGTCATTAAGAGGAATAGCGGTAGTTTTAGGACACCCTGTATATCGTTTACCAGAGATTTACATTATCATAAAAATGCGTGTAAAAAATCAAACACTTCCATTTTCTATGGTTTTCTTAATTTTTTTTAATAACAAAATGTTTTATTATAAAAAAAAATTTTAAATGATTTTAGTTATTATATATTATGACAAAAATTTAATTATTAAAAAAGAGTGATGAATGAGTAAATATAATAATTCTATATCTGTATACAGGGTTTTCCAAAAGTATGGAAAACCCTAAATATTTCAAAAACTACGCATTTTAGAAAAAAATGTTTTAGACAAAAGTTGTAGGGTTTCAAGTAACGCATTAAATAGTAATATTAGTGTGACTGCAAATAACTTTGTTAATGCCAGGTAAAAATAACTTTAAAATTTTTAAATAGAAACCCCTATTTTTAATTGCATATTCTTATAGCTTACCTCGAGAGCTTTTCAAAACACTATAATAAAGTATTTTTTTATTAACTATTTTTCAAGTTATGGAGCTTGACGATACTGCCGGCATCAGCGTTACCCAAGATGTACCGCATGGAGGTTGCACGGTTGGATTTACACTAGCAGAGTTGTAAATAACAATACTTTTGTGATTGAAGTTTTTAATTACTAATTATATTACATAATTTTAATTTAAATTGAGTTTAAGTAAAAATGTTTTTTGAAATTGTAATTAAAGTCGTTCAATTACAAATAGGTACATTTTGAAATTGTAATTAAACTCGAATTTTATTACAATTAAAAAAGTTATGGCCAATCCTCTCCCCTCATTTTGGTTCCTCCTTGGGTCTTCCTATCCTATGGGGAAAGAGGGAGTGGGAGAGGGTCAGCGTGAGGGGAGGGAGAGGGAAAAGGCGATTGGGTCATTGGAGATGACCCTCTTAGGAAGAGTCCAATGGGATCCTCCAATGGCCTAATCGCCCTCTCCCTCCCCCACCCTCGCGCTGACCCTCTCCCACTGGATCGACACTCCGAGAGGGTATAAAATACAAGCGCCAAGATGTTCAGTGTTTTTTTCTCGCGAATAATCACGTAGGTAGGGTGATAGCGTCCTAGAGCGCTCTCTGCTTCTGCCGAGGACTTTTCTCTTTTTAATTCGCAAATTAATAAATTAAAAATTAAACGTTTGGCTAAAAATGGCTAATGAATTATCGGAGCGTGAAAGAATCACTATCCTAATGATGCGCGGATGGGGTGATAATGAACGATCGTTCACTGATGTCGTTCGATTATTTAATACCACGTATCCGAATCGTCAAATTAGTAAATCCACTGTTTTGAAAACTGTACGACGTTTTCAAGAAACTGGTAGTGTAAAAAGTCGCATTAGGTCTGGCAGGCCATCATCTGCAACCAATAACGACAAACAACTTGATGTTCTGCAGACTTTTATTGAAAATCCCCATACATCTGTTAATAGAGCAGCTCAAGCTCACGACATTGCTCCCATGTCCGTACACAGAATTAAAAAAATAAATAAATTACATCCATACAAACTGCAATACGTTCAAGAATTGCAAGACGGAGATGATGAGCGTCGTATACGCTTCTGTGCAAGAATGATGGATCGAATAGATGCCTCGCCCGACTTTCCTTATCAAATTGTTTTCACAGACGAGGCAACCTTTACATTGACGGGAGAGGTTAATAATCAAAATTTTCGTCTCTGGTCAGATGAAAATCCGAATTGGATGCGGGAAAGTCATACACAATACCCACAAAAAATAAATGTATGGTGCGGCATGATAGACGCTTATGTGATAGGGCCATTTTTTTTGGAGGACAACCTCAATGCTCATAGGTACGAGAGATTACTTGTAGATGAAATAATTCCAGCAATACAAAATATTTTTCCAAATAACTTTGAGCAAATATGGTTTCAGCATGATGGAGCTCTGCCTCATTTTGGTGCAGGGCCACGTCGAATTTTAAATGAAGTTTTCCCGCAAAGGTGGATAGGAAGAAGGAACCGAAATGAGGGTGGGGAATGTTGGCCACCTAGGTCACCAGATCTAACTCCTCTTGATTATTACTTTTGGGACTATCTGAAGAGTAAGGTTTACGAAACAAAACCTCAAAATATCCAAGAATTGAGGCAGCGAATAAGGGATGAAGCAGCCTTGATACCTGCTGAATCAAATCGTAGAGCTATTTCTGCGTTCTATCAAGATTGGCATACTGTCAAGAAGTCCATGGAAACCACTTTCAGAATTTACTCTAAAACACTCAAACACACAAAAAAAATGTAAATTAAGATTGTAAAATTTGTAATTTAGGAAAATGTAAATAATAATTATTCTTTTTACTTTTTTAATTGTAATAAAATTCGAGTTTAATTACAATTTCAAAATGTACCTATTTGTAATTGAACGACTTTAATTACAATTTCAAAAAACATTTGTACTTAAACTCAATTTGAATTAAAATTATGTAATGTAATTAGTAATTAAAAACTTCAATCACAAAAGTATTGTTATTTACAACTCTGCTAGTGTAAATCCGACCGTGCAACCTCCACGCGGTACATCTTGGGTAACGCTGATGCCGGCAGTATCGTAGCTTTCAAGCTCCATAACTTGAAAAATAGTTAATAAAAAAATACTTTATTATAGTGTTTTGAAAAGCTCTCGAGGTAAGCTATAAGAATATACAATTAAAAATAGGGGTTTCCATTTAAAAATTTTAAAGTTATTTTTTACCTGGCATTAACAAAGTTATTTGCAGTCACACTAATATTACTATTTAATACGTTACTTGAAACCCTACAACTTTTGTCTAAAACATTTTTTTCTAAAATGCGTAGTTTTCGAAATATTTAGGGGTTTCCATACTTTTGGTAAACCCTGT